>JAODTR010077379.1:3543-37330 GCA_025399935.1 Amblyopsis rosae | reverse complement strand
TGTGTGTGTGTGTGTGTGTGTGTGTGTGTGTGTGTGTGTGTGTGTGTGTGTGTGTGTGTGTGTGTGTGTGTGAGAGTACTTGACCTGACAGGAAACCACAGGTTGCACTTCCTGTACCAGGATAGCTTTATGTTTGGTGGTCTAAATCAATTGCACACACATTCACACAACACATGACATAGTCTGTCACAGTAGCTAATTGCTACATGTTATTCAATGTTGACTCTCACATTCACAATTCTAGTCTTGTTGCACTTTTAGAATATGGGCTATAGAAAACATTATGCCACACATGGAAACATTCCATTGAAAGTAAAAACATTTATACCTTGAGCACACAACATTTTCCTATTTTATTACATAATTATAAAATCCTGATTGAAAATGTGATAACATTTGAGAAATGTGTGCAATAATATGTGGAAAGCCTTTGTCACAGTATTGGGTAGAGCAAAGAAGAAAATATTTATATTGTTTTATTTAGACCATATGTATTATTTATTGCAGGGTACTTGTGAATGGTTTTAATTTTCTATGGTCAAAAATCTGCAATTATTTGTTGAATATTGTAGGACATGAAAAGAAAATGGTTGTGCCATATTTTAAAACAAGCCTATAATTCTTTAATATGCTAAATATGTTTAAACCTGCTCAACAGTAAGCTTACGCGTGTGTGTGCGCGCGCGTGTGCGTGCGTGCGTGTGCGTACGTGGTATTGTTGTTACTGAACTTTATTCCAGTCATAAGGATATGAACAGGCATAGAGACATAGAGCTGCAAACAGAGAGCTCTTGAGACGTCAGCAGATCTAGCTGTATAGATGCATGGATGTATAATTCAGGTGCATACAGTAAGAAGAATGTGTGTAAGTTATTGGACTACGTTTGAAACTCACAATTCTATCGAAAAGTTTAGTCAAAAGTATGTGCGCTGATTGGTTGCGCAGCGCACCAATGGCAGTGTGATAATGCGGAAACAATAGTCAAGGAGGTCCGTGTGAAGTCAAGGCTATTTTTGGTGGTACCCGCCTTTCTCGCTATTTCTGTCTACTTTCAGAGGACAGGACATCAGCACTATTTGCGATAAAATCTTTATGTTCTCCTCGCAGTCACTGCTCGCTGTGTTCTTCACAATCTCTTTTAGTCTTTGTTGTTTGGATTTAAAACGAGTGGCGATCTCTCTTTTATCTAGAAGTCGTGTGTGTTTGAAACGCTGAAGAGGTTTTAGACCGCTGGACCCTGTTTCACTGTGGAATACTTTATTAAAAGGTATGGCCATACATGTCTGAAAGTATTGAATGTGGATATGAATGCAGGTTTCAATTAATTTCATGATTG
Source organism: Amblyopsis rosae (assembly GCA_025399935.1). Taxonomy (NCBI): domain Eukaryota; kingdom Metazoa; phylum Chordata; class Actinopteri; order Percopsiformes; family Amblyopsidae; genus Amblyopsis; species Amblyopsis rosae. Next base: position 35,993 of record JAODTR010077379.1, on the reverse strand, counting down.
ATGCGTTGTGTGTTTTGATTTCTTATTTTATCATAATATGATATATAATGACTAGTGTACCTGCGCAGGTGTCGATGGTGGTTAAAACTTTATTTTTGGGCTGTCTGTTTATCATCAACGAAATAATAACTAACTTATGGCTCTGTTCAGTCGTAGAGAGTTCGTCTATTAACTTTGCATATTCGTATTTCCAAGCAGCGCTTTGCATGCATATTCGCGACGCGAGCGAAAAAAGTAACTGCAACTCACCCATTTAGATATAGTTCTACATTTACAAACATTTACATACATGCTAAAATAGCTCTTTAGTGCACCGACATTTGGCCACCGGACGCATTGTTTTATCTGCCTGCATGTTTTGTAGTTTTACATTATAAACATTGATTTTGACCTTGTTGACCTACCTGAATTGTTCATCTCACCTAGGCATGTCTCACGCTGTCCACCCAATATGCTGAAGTAAAACTTGAAACGTGTAGTATGTTTTTTAGCACAGTCTGAATGTAATCACACAATATGAATTTGAAATGCAACGTCTCCCTGACACTGTACTTATTTCATAGAATTTCGAAACAATTTTAACCAGTTGTGTTGTCTTTTTGATTTATTCACAGATGGAATCAGTGCCTCTCAAAAAGTCATAGAGAAAGACAGACAGCTGCACGTATCTTCTGCAGTGGCAGGTTGGACTTCATTGTTTTAACGGGTCTAAACCCAAACTATAATAACTGTAGGCCTATGCATATCTTGTAAATAACCTACAGTAGTTGTTACTACAGCTGAGCAAATGCTCAGTTATGTCTACAAAAGGAAGGCTATAGCTGGCAGCTTGAAACATTCATGAAGTGGAAATATGTGACTAATTCTACAGTAGCCCCCCCCCCTCCCCATCCCCCTCCCCCATCCCCAGAACTACATCTTGTATACTTTCCAGCTTTTTCACTCGCAACAGACACACAAACAGGCACTTAATTAGGTGACAGGGGTTTTTCCAATGCACTGGTGCACAGACCTTTTTTGAAGAATTGCAGAAACTGTCAAACAGGTGTGGGCTAACGGGATTTAAAAAAAAATACTTCCTTGCTCGGTTTCTCATGTTTTTTTCACAGCTAATATCTGTGAGAATGTTGTTTTCACAGTGTACAGTAAGTGTCTGTAAGGGTTACATTGGAATATGTGCCAATTAAATGTGAAATATGTTTTGAATAGTAGTTAACTTAAAGACTAAGTGTGTTCTCATATTGGAGGTTTAAATTAAGGTAGTAAACAATTGTTTTTCTTGCTATAGTCAGGTTTAAATTGTGGCTGTATGTCAGTAAACAGATACAGTACATTCCCAGTATCTTATAGTCGATGTTGAGATGTTGGCTAACATCCAGTTCAGTTATGTTTCTGCCTGATACTAAAGACAACACAAAAGAGCCTTCTCCAGCATGTGGGTCTTTACTTTATCATCTGTATGTGCGCTATGCGTGTCTCTGTGAATATGTGTGTCTGGAGGACTGTTCTTGCTGTGCCAGGCTCCAGTTACACCATGCTAATCAAGACGCTGCTATGCCCTGTGTGTGTATGGGTTCGTGTGTGTCACTGACCCATAGTGTGTGTTTGTGTGTGTGTTCAAATGCAGTGAGGTCATGGCAGTTACATGTGCGCTGTCTGCCCAGGCCAACAAACATAGCCTCTTTCTTTGCTTTTAATCACTCCTTTCTTTCTTTCAATATTATATGACTTGCATATCAGTCCTGTAGCACCAAGCAATTTGAAAATGGCATCTATCTAAGAAAATTATTTCCCCACCCTTTTCAGCATCTCCAGCCTTTGTCTTAAATACTTTTAAATGATTAATGTAATAACAAAGGTTTTAACAATACCAACATGCAGATCAAGTGAAGTGTCTTAGAAGAGTCTTCTCTCCTTTACTTTACTCTTAGAAGAAAACTAGTTAAACAGTGCTATGTATAGGCCACTGTGCTATTTGTTAGAATGTGAGGCTGAAAGACCCAAGCAGTGCTGGTTTTAATATCAGCAGCATACGGGTTACAGTACTGTAGCTAGGTAGAAAGAGTAGAAGGGGAATGAAAGGGAATGCTATTTCTGAACCTTGGGAACAAATAGGCCAATTGTCCTACCCCTGTGTGTGTGTGAAATCACTTGATACGTCAGGGGGTAGCGTTATACAATACTCTCTGAGGGGCCTCTTAATACATGGTGTGTAATGTGTCTCTGCTAAGAGAGTGTTTGCGTGTGCCCCTGGATTCTTGGTGAGAGTGGGAAAATGGAGAGATGCTGACCTTTTAGACGTTAGTAGGATGTCAAATAAATTAGCGATGGGCTAACCTGCCCAATGTCCAGCCATAGAGTCTTGTTATTGGTATATTATTGATATGTGTGCCAGCTCCTTGAGTTGTTATTATACACTCTCTCTCCTCCTGTCCTTTTTTTTGTTTCTTTTTCATAGAAGCATGTTTTCTGTTTATTCCCTATCTTAACTTCTATCAAGACATTCACCCTCCCCAAGCAACAGTCATTTGCATGTAAATGCATGTTTTCACTGGCTATTTAGGGCCGACTGAGGTAATAACCGTAACGATTCAGCCTACTGTGGCCATACATTTGCAGGTATTGATAGGGATTCTTATGGTGTCTGCTTGTGACATCAAGTGTGACAAGGTGAGTTGAAGAGGTTCACAGGTGACACATTGTATGTAAAACACCAGTGGTTGCTCCACCATAGAGGATATATGCAGTATGCTATCTGTATAGTATCTCTGTCACTGTTGGCTTTCAAAGTACACACCTGAATTCAACGCAGGTAATGTCACAAATCGCCAAACTAGTAAGTTACTCACTGTAGCTGTACAGTAGCCTATCTTAAAACCATCTGCATGATGGTTGAGATATATTTGACTTACTTACATTAGTAGTGGCAGTTTCATTTTGGTTCTCGACCAAAGAATTTCATCTTAACCATTGTGATACCATAATATTAAGTTAAGGAAGATGTAGTCAAAGGTTTCAATAACCTATACCTTTACCATACGCTTATGCTTAAGGCCTGATATCATTAATCTAAAGAGAATCTGGCAATGTTCTAAAATAATAGAATGTGAATGATTCTAGTCCTGTTTGTGTGTTTTAATGTTACAATTAGAACCTAAGCAGTCTAAATTGAATTCCTCACATTTCTTCTATCATTTGACCTACAGTGTTGCAAAGGGTGGAGGGAATATTACATTCTACTTTTACATTTACTTTAGATGGCTCATGGCTGCTGATATTGACTTTAGCTCAGATAAGATGCCGTTAGCAGGATGGTATTGAGATCTTCTTTCATCTGTATGGACTCTCGCTCTATTTCTCTCTGGAGATCTGATATGTTTGTGTGTGTGTGTTTTGTGCAGAAAGGCAGCTTTTTCCAGCTTCAGGCTGATTTCAACACACATGGAAATGGAGGGTGACAACAAGTCATGGAATGTTTACATAATAAGGAGTGTGTGTGTGTGTGTGTGTGTGTGTGTGTGCATATTCTGTATTCAGGCCTAGGCCTCTACACTATAAGCATGTATAGACTGTGAAAATATGTATTTTTTAAGGGTTCAACATGGTCCATCTAATCTAGATACTGAATCTGACATCTACTTGTCAATGTGCGATTGTGTGTTTGAGTAAGTATCGTGTGTGTGTGTTTATAATATTATACATGTGCATATATAGGTGTGTGTTTCTGTTGACCCAGTATATGTTAATATACTGTAAATGCATGGCTTTACTGTTGGTGGCTGAGCTTGCATATTCATGCACATTCAAAGTCGGCGTACATGACGGTCATTGACGTTAGCAAAGAAACAAATATAAAATAAATGTGTTAAATAGCAATATGAAAGTGGGTGGGGTGGGTGAGCCAGACTACAGTAAGACGAGAGAGAGAGAGAGAGAGAGAGAATTAGAAGATATTAATTGAAATACCACATACAGTAGCAACAGTCAACAGATGCTACAAAAGGATTTGCAGGAAGCTAATAAACCAATGAACACAAAGAATAGATGCAGCCAATCATTAGGTTTCATTAATATGAGACATCAAGCCCAGACTATATTACAAACTGCTGCTGGTGAGAGAACAGGTGAACTGTAAAGATGTCAACTGGCACAAGTAATGTGCATGCGGACACATTTCAAATAGATAACCACCTTATTCTAAATGTTTTATATGTTTAGGCTAAATAAATGAAAGACCAATGCCATTTATATTCAGTTAAATAATTACAATGCACAATTACTGCAAATATTTGACCTAAGTATTGACCAACTGCAAAATGTATATGTCTTCCCATTGGCATCCAGTCTTTTTTTCTTGTCAAATGTTACAGTATTGAAGATTAAAGACAGACTGACATTTAGGTCTCCTGTTGACCTATACGTGTGCTATGCTATCACATTTAACGTATGCCTTATCTAATTTGTAACTAGCCTTGGAGTCTTCCCCGAGGCTTTGAATCCTGACTGAGGCTGACAGGTCAGCTATTAGGCATATTTTCCTTTATCTTTCCTATCGGCATGAAAGACTTTGCTGAAGATTGCAGCTTTTCTGTTGCTACCAGCCCCTTAAGTGTTGTCAAAGGTTATCAACAGCTGTCAGTCATCCCATCGCTCAGCCACTGATACTCAATGGAATTATGCAAAAGAAAAACAATGTGCTAATTATGATTTGACGCACATTTGGCTTTCACACACACCTTTACAAGCAACCCACAAGGGCGAGCACACGCACGCAAGCTTTCTGTAGCGCAATGATGTTTGTTGACATTACGGAGCACTGTGGTGGTGGGAACAGGTGTGTGTTTTGTTGATAGGGGTGCACTGAAACTTGTGTGTTAGTGTGTCTGTACACACAACTGCAGACTTCCACTTTAGTCTGGTGCTGCGTTGACAATTGACAATCGGTATCTTTGTGGGGCTGTTTGATGCCTTTGATGTCTCGGAAAAAGCTCTTTAAAGACCCTGGCGCACGTCAATCAACTAGTATGATGGTCATTTACATTAAAGCCCCAGGGAACTCACACAGGAAGTTGAGATTTGGCTCATTAAACCACACAGCACTTGTTTGACAACTCCCTAGCTCTGTTTTGTTTTAGGGCAATTCGCAAGCGCATAGCACCGCCCAAATTCAACCTACCTGAGCCTCTGAATTGCTTCGATACTGTAGCATTTCTAGCATTGCTGTCACGCGAATGCCCTTCCAGTTCCAGTACAGAAATTAATTACAGCAGCGCAGGAAGCTCTGTGTGTGTGTGTGCGTGTGTGTGTGTGTGTGTGTGTGTGTGTGTGTGTGTGTGTGTGTGTGTGTGTGTCTGTGTGTGTGTCTGCGCGCGCGGAGTGTTCCTTAGCCCAGCTTTGAGGGACAAGAAGACACAGTGTGCATGTGCCTCAGCAGAAACCAGTGCAAACACCTGACACTCTGTGTGTCAGGTTGTGTTAGCACATAAAACGCTCCATTTTAAGTCCACGGTCGGCCACATACAGAACACCTGGTTTCACCGACCTAGCACACACAAGCATAGTTCAGCTGTGTGTGTGTGAGAGGGAGAGAGGGAGAGATGAATGGCTGGTGGTGTAGTTTCCTGCTTCAGGCTAATGCTAAGTTGTGGATAAGAGAGACACATGGAATGTTTATGTAATGCGTGCGTGTGTGTGTGTGTGTGTGTGTGGGGTGCGTTTGTGTGAACTACGCGTGACTCTTGCCGTGATTCGTGTGTGTGTGTGTGTGTGTGTGTGTGTGTGTGTGTGTGTGTATTCTTGGCATGTGGACTTGGAATGCAGCGAAGCCTCTTAAAACACCTGCTCGGGGCGGAACAGACTTTGACTTACAGCGAGGTTCATCCCTGTTGTATTCAGAACTGCATAATGCCACATAAATAAATATGAGTGAAGATTCACTTCAGAAAACCTGTGTTAACACAGTACATGTGTCTACACACAGTGCACCTCACACACACACACACACACAACTCTCAAACATGATGACAAGTACACACTACCTTGTATACTTGGACACTCAGCTATGCACTAACAGAGCAACGTCATAAATAGTTGGGAGACAGTTGGAGGCAACTCAGATGAAAACACACACACACACGGCGGATTGTCTGGCCAGCTGCTTCGGAAGCAGGGAGGGGGTGCACTGAATGCGAGTGACAGCTGTGGATGCCTCAGAATGGGGGGGGGGGGGTAGAGAGAGAGAGAGAGAGAGAGAGAGAGAGAGAGAGATATGTGGGGAGGGGTAGAGAGATAGGGGTAGAGAGAGAGTTAAATGAGAATGCAGAAGGGGGAAGTGTTTCATATACAGGAATAGATTAGAGACTTTTTCAAATAGATTTGAAAAAGCCACAAACACAAAGATACAGAGAGATATGGCCAATATGGTCAGTTATAGCATACATGTTCAGAGAGAGATAGGAGAGGACCATGTGATGTTAAACATCACTAAAGGATCTATACTTAGAGATCCTGTGTTGCACAAGCTCGTTTTTGCAACTCTGTGGTTTTTTTTCTCTTTCCTTTTTTGCAAAATACTCCCCTTTGCTCTTAAATGGCCAAGGCATGTCATATGTTGTTCATAGTGAGATGTTTTTAAATGTGATTCGACACTGACAGTCAATGGCAGAGAAACTGAAGTTTATTTCTTTGAAAAAGGCTGTTACTTTAAATAGTACAAAGGCCCAAGCCAATGCTTCACTTCACTGTAATGTGTGTATGCATAGTTCATTAGTTTTTTGTGTATTCATTCCGTGCCTGTCTGTTAGCCAATAGTCATTCCTGTTAATGGACATAGTCTTTTAGCTATATTGAAGCTACAGTATAGCGTGTGTGTTGAGCGTGTGTGTGTACGTGCTAGTGGTGTAACGGATCGTACCACGGTTCGGCACGCACGTGAACCACGGATTAATTGCAAAGTTAACTATCGTGTGAATATAATTTTTACTTTTAATGTAGCCTGATAAATCTCCAGTTGTAGTTTAGAGACATGTTTTGAAGCGCTGAATGTTGAGTTTTCACGTGATCGGGGCATGAATCAAATCGGTGCTGGTGCCCAGCGTACTTCTAGCTAAAGTGCCAGCGTTATCAGGTGTCTTTTCTCTGCCATGCTTCGCACACTGCAACGATTTCCTAACCTGACATGCCAGAGGAATTGTTGTCACAAGTCCATCTGATTCCGAGGCTTTCCAGACTGATTCTCACGGCGAAATTAAACTGAGATAAGGATTACCTGCCCCGCCAATGCTAAATAATAAGGATAATTAATCAGCTTCTTCATTGTGCTCGAGTGTGCTGCTACGAGCAATGCTGAAGAATATCCGCATGACTGTTTATTTTTTTTCGACTTTGGCACTCGCCCACAACATCACAACCTTGCGTGTGATAATAATTATACAAGCACCATTTAACAGTTATACAAGTGTAATTTATTTAAGAGTAGGCATATCAAGTGACAACAGATTAAGAATTGTTTGTTTATTTAATATATTTTGCCAACACACAGAACTAAACTGCCATGCAAGATCTACAGCTACTTTGTTTTTTTGTCTTCTCGACCATTCATAATTAAACTGAAATGTTATTTGTTGAGATATGTGTCATGATCTAATTTAGCCGGAATGAATAAAGGACACCCACACATAGGCTTCTAATAATATACCTTTTATTAATAAAATGACGAGTCCAAAGTTACAATTTGCGACGGCCGTGGTCTGAAAAACGTCCACACAGTAACCTATAGCCCCGTGAGAATGGAATCACACCCTCTCCCCCTTTATATAGCCACACCATAACTCCTATTGGCTCCCTGAACAGGACGCAAACATTACGTTAACATGTCATGTCTGATATAAGACACGTTAAGTTGGCGACAGGCCGTATTAGTACGCATGTGGGCTTTAGTTCCGACTAATTGGCTAATCACATAAGCACCAAGAACAGCGCCAATTAAGGTGCGCTGACACTGGAAAAGTGGAACTATAGTTCCAGCAGGATGCGTCCACAGGGGGATGTTTAATGAGTACCTGCTAAATAACAAATTTCACTGTATAACAAATGAACAGGCTGTATTTATACCTGTATATGTTTGTTCAATCTCTAACAGGCAAGCCAAGTTTGAACATGTAACGTTAGAGATCTTAAACATTGACAATACATTCTGAAAATAATAAACATCATTATTTTTATTTATTATTTTAGGGATCCTTAAATGCAATTTAGCTTGAGCTTGAGCACATCTAAAAAATTGTCTAAAATTGCCATTGTGCATGGACTGTTGCATGTCCCAAAATGCAATAAATTGATTCTTAAATAAATGAATCCTGTATATTTATGCTGTCAACTTTTAATTTGAATATAGAGCAGTTAATAATTTGATGCCAGTTCATGTGGTAATGCGCCATAACATGTTTTAAATATGTTACATATATATTTAACTTAAATCAAGTCGCATTCGCAATATCTGTAAGAAAAATTGCAATTTGATTCTTTTCCCAAAAAGCCCTAATCCCTAATCTAAAAAAATGATAGCTATTTAATTAATGGTTATTAGAGCTGGTTATTATATCTGTATGGTCTAAGCATGAAGTTCTATACAGGCTGTATACAACATGAATGTAGCAGCAACTAATCGAATCATGGTTCAGTTTGATCAAATTTAATCCTTTGGTCTGGATATATTGTTCTGTCACTGAAAAGATTAAAATATGTGGGTTATAAGTGTATGATATTAAACAAAAACTACCTTGAATAAAGTGACAGTACATTTAAAAACAAAATATCTGTATCTAAATGACAAATTGAAAGATTGAAAGAAATTTAAATGGATGAAATATATAGTGCTACTAGACAGACAGACAGACAGACAGATACACAGATGCCATAATCATCTCGAGGCCCCCCACTATGACAGCCAGTGGGATACAATACTGGCAGGCCACAGTGCTGGAGAACAGGAGACACAGCAGGGAGGAAATGGGACTCTAAACTCAGCAGCGCTCAAACAGGAAGTGACTCTCTTCTTCGCATTGTTGTATTTTTATAGATGCAGCTTCCTGTTGGCCTTTTGGCCTTGGTTGCCACGGCAACATTAAACTTGTTAATGGGAGAACCTGAGTGTACAGTGGCCGAGAAGAAAGACATTTGTTTTATTCTCACCGCTGTTTGTGTTCAAAATAATAGAATGATTCTTTTTAATAGCTTTGGAAATTAAACAAGAAATTAGATGGCGTTAAAGAAAAGGATGTGGCCAACCGTAAGTGATGACTTGAGGGGAGGGGAGCATTCGCTCTAAATATAGACTGCAGTGTGCTGACATAGGCCGAACTACCAGCAAATATGAACACGCAGGCTGCTCCAACCACACACAGGTAGTGTTTTTACTGTCTGTGACTGTGTACACCGTACAGTATGTATGGGTGTGTTCCCTTAAGGTTTTGGACTTATGCAATAATTCATCCAGTGTTCCTCTTCCACCTCTCGTCTTGTGGCCAGGTACCGTACGCTCCACTAAAAACACCTTATAAGCCTTGTGTCTGGAGGGAAATGTGTACGGTATGTCTGTGTGAGATACTTTGCCGAAGCTTAGACAGTGCTCTTGGGTGTTTATGGAAACTGTTAACATAGCTTGTGAAACCTGAGCCCTCCTGCATTATACATCAATCTTCTCTGTTACTTAGCACGCACGCACACACGTATTGTACTGTGTGCTGTGTCTCTCCAACACGTAGCAAGGTAATTCATTAATGTCAAGGAGCTCCGGGCTACACAGAGACAGGGTAGTAACTGCTGGAGACACAATCTCCTGCACAGAATTATACTGTATTCAAATGTTGAGGGACACCCGTAGCAACCAGGTAGCAACGGCCAATCAGAGGGTTGCTGTATCCATCGGATGTTCCCAATTCACATGGGGAATAGAGGAGAAACAATTGGTGAGAGTATGCAGTTGTCCCGTTCATCTACCAGGACATACAAATGACTACAACGAGATCAAACAGCCCATGTGCATTGTCAGTTGGTCTTGACACTCCTGGAAGCATTGTGTTTTATAAGCTTGCTCAATCAGAACTGCACCTGCAGCAACCACAATATGTTCACCAGCTTGAAAGTGCATATGTAACAACAGTAATAATGATGACAATAATATCTGATGGATATATGGGTTGTAATGCTGCTGGCAAGGTTGGCACACACTTGATGGTGCATTCACTCCATAGGAATTAGGAATTTGCAGCAATTCCTAGAAACAAATGACACCATGCTGTATGCACACACACACGAGCGTGAGCACAGTATAGAAGAATGTATCAAGTTGCTGTTCTAGCTCGTTCTTTTCACAGAGCCCTCTCTAAGGCACGTGAACCTGTGTTTGATTGAAGAAAAGTTGAGCCGAATCAAGGCAATGTGTTGTTGCTGATGGGACCAAAACGATCATATCTTTATATAGTGGTAGTCCACATCGCCCATCCCTAGTGTTATCTCGCTCTCCTTTAAGAACACTTACTAGTTGCGTTTCTCATTTATTCTTCACGCCTGCCTCATCTCTGTATGTCTATACTGTGTCTCTCTTTCTTTTTAGACGTCCCCCTACCTATGACACACACACACACACACACAGAGTAAAAAAAAAAAGTATCAAAATAGCAGACAGGCGATAAAGCTATATTTGGAATCTGACCAGTTTGTTGTTGTTGTACAATAACGGTAAAGGCAAGCTGATTGTCAGCTATTAGCAGCAGACACTGTCCTTCTGGAACAAGGGACAGATGGACAGAACGATGATGGGAAGAAAGACTGACAGGGAGAAAGGAGGTAGTTCTCTGTCTTATAACTAGGAGATATAGATGCAGGTGCTTTGTCCAACTACAAATTTAAATTCTAAAATGGTTGTCACAGTATGGAAAATGCTAATAAAAACCAACGGTGATTTGTAAACGCCACTCACCCTGTACTATATTGGAAACAATACAACAACATTGTGACTTTAATTGTTTCGTGAAAATACACTTATTTAAAATCTGATGATTTCAGCACTGCAAGTAGTTATGGAAAAGATTGCTATCATGGTCTCGTGGCTAAAGTGGAAAAGCACTGATGACAGTTGTGTGTTACCACTGCATTTCATCATCATCATCATCATCATCATCATCCCTTTATTGAACATGTGTTAAATGTGCGGGCACTGAAGACCCCATTTGTGTAGTGGGTCCTTCTGTTATGTAGGTATTCAAGTGTATTTTGGTTCATTGCCATAGTTTGCACTTGATGCACACCCCACTTCCTCAATCAGCAGCTGCTCAGGACTGCAGATTAGCAGCACCCCATTCTCTAGCACCTACTGCTTAAAATGCAGTCCATGCTATTTTCACGGTCCTACTGGAAAATGCAGGCTTGTCCCTGGAAAAGACCACATCGGTACAGAAGCACGTCGCTCCAAAAAGTTACCCATGCCACTGAAACGGACACATCCCTTTATCATGACAGAGGCTGGATTATGGACTGGATGCTGATGGAAGCTTGTTTAGTGCTTCCTCTTCATGGCGTGAAAACTGAGCTACAGTGTTGACTTATTGGACCACAAAGCATACTGCCACTGTGCCACTGTCCATCTCAGATGAGATGAGCTAAGCATTGCAAATAGTTATGGAAAAAATTGCTAAAGTGGGAAAGCACTAATCAAACTTCAACAGCGTCAAGTTCAACTTCTTTGGAGTGTGTTTGAGTCATCAGATTTAAAATGAGTATATTTTCACCAAAAAGTCTTAAGGTATTCATATTGTCCCCTTTTTGGAATAAGTTTGTAGGTCTAATCATGCACTAGATATCTCCACACATTTGCTGGTGAGATGTAGAGGCAGGCTAATATAAAGTGATGTGTGTATTAGTGTACAGTACTATATAAACTATAGGGAGAGAGGCTTGTGTGCATGCTGTTCATACCTGTACAACCACTTCTCAGGTGACACAGCGTACATTAAAACATTTTAACCAGTGCAAAAAAGACCTGTGTGTGTGTGTGCGCGTGCGTGCGCACACACACTTCTACTAAAAAGGTTGTTCATTGTTTGTTTTTTGTTACAAATGAAACAAGACCACATTCCCCATTCACATCAGCACTACAATCTTAGCCCCATTGTGTGTGTCACCATGTGTAATTAGTACATGGGGATTATATGACACAGTGACGCAGTGACGTTTAATTGCATATGAATCCATAAGCATGTAATACACACGCATGTGTACGTACTGTATGTGTACATACTAATTGTTCGAGGTGTGAGTGTGTGCGCGCATGCGTATATTTAAGTGCACGTATGTTTGTATATGTGTGTAGTTTTAGAAAAGTGCATTTCCAGCCCATACAGGCATTTGCCAATGAAAACCATTAAACTTTCTGTGTTATTTAAACCAAATTGATTGACTTGTGATCAAAATAAACTTTCGCGCCCACGTGTCTTTTTGGCTCAGTGATATAATCAGCGGCGATTAAATATTCTCGCGACCAGTTCACTCCCCACTGAACCTTTGCTGTAGAGACATTGACGAGACATTAGCACTGGTGCTAAACCATCGCACGCTGAATGAATACGTCTGTAAAGGCGTGTTTCACGCTAATCGTACCTGTCACCCACGGAAAAGGTGACATAATGGCTTAAGGGCTTCCACAGAGCAGCAATGTGGTTTGCACCTGGTATTGTTTTACTGACAGTCAGGTATGACGGAAGAAAGACGTACACACACACAGATACAGACACACACACACTAGGCAAGTCTGGCTGAGGCACTTCTGACTGAATGTCAAACTGTGTTTGACCCAGTGAAGCTCACTGTTGTACAAATTCACATTCTGTCAGAATGCAGTCAGCAGACAGTGTGAACTACAAATATTAGCCTGCATGCACACACACACACACACACACACACACACAGACACAAACAGATGCTGCAAGTGTCTTGGCGCCTGCGGTAAATAGAACCTGTTTTATCCAGACAGCCGGTTGGTTAGGTACACAGTTGAGGGTACAAACGAATGTTTATTCGTCTTAATCTTGAGCTTTGGGAGTTTTAAAGGGATCTTTTTTTTCCATGGGTGGTCACTGAGCATGACAAAAAACCCAATAGTACAAGCTGTAAGTACAAGTGTAGAGTCATTCATAACAAATCAAACATGCATCTAAAATCATTTAGATACAACAATGTACAGTACCTGCCGGCAAAGGTGCATTGTAGCTGTGTGTGTGTGTGAGAGTGTGAGAGAAAGAGTGTGATTGTCTTTTTCAGCATCAAAAAACAAAATGGTGTGAACATTTCAGGGTCAAAAGCACTTGGCCACTACTGGGCAGCACTGGGCTCCATAATGCCCATGTGTTTGACTGGGTCTGTCTGATATTTTTTTTTCCTGTGGAAACAAAAGGCCCTGTGTAGGTAAATGTTGGCCAGTGTGTTTTGCTATTTATAGACTGAAGAAGGCGTGGAGAGAGCGACTTGTGTTCCCGCAACTGCGTCTGAGTGCGTGTGTGTGTGTGTGTGTGTTAGCATGCACGCACATGCACTGTCATTCTGTGTACTGTTTCCTTGTATATTCATGTAGTCCTATCCTCTCACAGCCTCTCTTTGATGTCACAATAAAAGCCTATTTTTAGTGTACTTGGTAACTTGGTTCAAGTTACGCAAGGTTGTGTTGAGACAAAATTAGCTGAAATGTATAGTATATTGCTTTTTGGGTATAGTTGTTGTAGTAAATGAACAGTGCTGATTCTTTGTAATTGTGTCTGTGCTTGGCGTGTATAATATTTGTGTTTTGTTATGGTCTCTTTTACTTTCATGCTAATACTGTCATTATTTGATTTCTATGGTTCTGGAGTTTGTTCAAGTACAAGTATGTGTCTGTGTACCTATAAGAGATAGCATGGATAGTAATTAGCCTATGCATCATATAGCGTGTTGCAACAATACCTCTTCCTCCCTTCTCCCTTGCAAGTCCCCTATGAATGACATTATTCTGAGAGTTGTTCCACACATTGACATCTGAGAAACAGCAACTCACCAGGCTTATAGCATGGAAATGATGTCATGTTGACAGACTTCAAGGGTTACTGTGAGTGTGTGTGTGCGTGCGTGCGTGCGTTAGGGAGAGAGGAGGTAGTAAGAGGTTTATCCAATGCGACACAACGGGTTTGTGCAATAGACATGTTTGTTCAAGCTAAGCTTGTGCAAGTGTTGGTATACAGAAGTAATGTGTGTTTGTGTATCAAAGAGGCTACAAACATATTTTTTACTTTGCTGAGGAGGAGGGAGACATTTTTTACACTTTGTTGAGCAAGAACGAGAGAGAGACTGAGAGGGAGAGGGAGTGAGAGAGAGACTGAGGGAGAGACTGAGGGAGAGACTGAGGGAGAGAGAGAGAAAGAGAGAGACTTAGTGAGAGACTTTCCCAAACTGTTTCCTTCCTGGATCCTGTTTTAGCACCGGATGAGGCTATATTTCCCATTGACTCAGCCATGCAATGCAAATAGACCCAACAACATGCAAAAAACATGGAAATTAGCCTCCCAAAACTGGATAACCAGAGAGAGAGTGGGGGTATGTTATAATTTTAAGTGCAGAATATTTGTTGTAAAACAAACGCATCACCAGTGTTGGACAGTAACTAGTTATTAGTTACTGTAATATCATAACTTTTTTACTAGTAGTGTAACTATTACTTACTAATATTTATTTAATAATTACTATTTCTAACTACTAATTACTATTTCCAAAACCGTAACGTAATAATTATTAATCCAACTAATGCTGCATTTCTGCGTTACAAGAAAGACATTTTTCCCCCACTAGACTTCCATTTTATGAAGACGTGCCTTTATTATTGTCTGGTCCTAGCAAACTTAGGGTAGGCTAATTGAACCAACCTGTCCAATCATCTGGTTTGAGAGGCTGCAACGTTTTCACTTTGGCTGATTGTTGACTGCTAAGTTAAATTGTTGTTCCAATAAAGAGGATTCAATTCTAAAATGAGCTGGCTACACTGGCTGTCATTTTTCGGAAGGGGCGAGCCAGGGTAGTGAACTTATTATGATTCCTGAGTAACCTGCACAACCCTGCACATCAGTTTTCATCAGTGAAAGATTATCTTTTTAAACACGACTAAGAGGTGCTTTGCAAAAGAGGCATCGCTTTCGCAAGTAATGACTACAAATCCATTGCCTCATTGTAGCGAGCTATCTCTCAGCTAACACATACATTAGCATGGACGAGAATAGTGGCAGTTGAGTGGAAATATCAGCCTTTCAGCAAATTGAACCCATAGAATTTGGTATCCAAATGTATTGTGGATGATTCTAATAGTTTTGGGTGGGATGTACAGACGCATCACAAAACCAAGCATACTGATTGGGAATATCCGCAAACATGGATTGTCACACAGCTGGTTTGACATAACACGAGATTGAAATGACCTCCCCTCCAGACTTCTCGGTGGTGGTGCCATCGCCCAGTGGGTCCTCTCTCCCCATGGACCTTCGCGTGGGCGAGCGAGGGATGCGTCCCGGCTCCGACACAGCACTCCTGAGCCCGTTGCACCCGCCGCTGCTCCTGAGCCCGTTCTCCGCCCCTCCCTGTGCCTCCTTCTCCCAGCAGCAGCTGCATCAGCACATACGGGTAAGATGGAGAGGAGGAGGAGGAGATCCATACAGTGTGTTGTGATCTGAAACGTGTGTGTTTGTGTGTTTAGTTTAATATGATGCACAGGAGGAGTGAGCAGGAGCAACAAGATAAACAGCAGGAGCTGCAGCAACTTAAGCATAAGGACAGGAGTCAGCAGAGTGAGACATGCGCACACATACACGCACACACCTCGAACAATGAGTATGTACACACGCGTGTGTATTACATGCTTGTGTGTGAACATAGCGTCACTCACATTCGCGTGGTTTAAAAAATCTATTTCAGCGATACATGTACTCTTTTACTTGTGAGCTGCGTCTGACTAAATGTTCCTGAAGGTGAGAGCCCTGGAGAAGGTGAGAGCCCTGGAGAAGGTCAGAGCCCATGAGAAGGCGCTCTATAACAGCTGTTCTGTCTCCATTAGAGCGCGTGGTGGTGTAAAATGGGGCCAGATATCTAAAGTGACCGCTGGAGGGAACTAACAGCCTGTAACAACTGTAGTTAAATATAGCCTGGGCCTTGTACAGTACCGGTCCTCTTTGAGTCAATATTTACCCTATCAATCGTAACACCTCCTGTCGCCTTGGCACAAAGACAAGGCAAACACATTTGTGGACACACGTCGCATGTCCACAAGCTGTCCGCCTTCAGATGGACACACGGATGCATTGGCACAGAAATACCGTTAAATATCACATGCACAATGTTGTGTAATGCAAACATTGACCAGAGAAACCTTTTGTATGTAAATGACATGTACACATGGCAGCTAACCTTCTCTTTGCTCACTAAACTCTGCCGTTGCCTCTATATTTATTTGATTGGATGTGGTTAATTGATTAACAGGTGCAGTTGCCAGTTCCCTTGTTAAGAAGAAACTCCAGGAAGTGATTCTCCAGAAGCAGAAACAGGCGGCGTTGGAGAGGACAAACTCTAACCCCCTGACACCTGTTGCCTACAGGTAGCTTACACGCGTGCACACATGCACGCACGCACCATAATAAAGCAAGGGAGCAAACACAGTCAGGAACCCAGTGCTTAATTGCGATACCATTTACATAATACAAAAGTATGTCAATATACACACATTACACCACAGTGTAATGTGTCACTTAGGCCAGTCATACTGTACAGTAGCTGTCAAACATGGACATACATTTGTGCTGCTGTTCTAAACCAACCATGTGTAATTACTCCAGAGAACTGGCTCCAGTCCCTAGTTCGTCTTCTCAGCCGCTGGTCTCTCCTCCCCCACAACCGCCCAGCGACGGCTTGGGTGAGACGCCGCTGCGTCGAGCAGGTAACGCGCTACACAATTGTACACCATCGCAACTTACCGTTGGCCACCGTAATGACTGTCGTCACCACTGGCCTTTGTCAGCGTCAGAACCAAACCTGAAAGTGAAACACAAGCTGAAGAAACACCTGAACACACGCAAGAGCCCCCTCACCCGCAAAGAGAGCGCCCCGCCCTCCATTAAACACAGAGTACCTGATACACTGGGTGCGTATACGCAACATGCTGTACCATGGAAATAATGGTTCTTATCAATTAATATGCGATACTAATAAAGTTATTATATCAGATGGAAATAATCTTCAACCGAATGTGACCTTTGCCCTCTCTGTCTGCAGACTCCTCCCCCAGTAGCAGTAGTACGCCTGTGTCTGGCTGTAGTTCACCCAATGACAGCCTGCCCACTGAGAATGGCACACTGCCGTCTGCAGGAGCCCTGTCACATGAGGTTAGCACACACACACACCCACACACCACATACAGATGCTATAGCTATCTCAAAGCTACATGCTAGCACGTTCGGCTCAGTAAATAAGTGGTAAATGATTGCTCCCACACAGACGGCAGATTATTAAATCTACTAAAATGGAAAGGCTTTCATGAATTGGCAGTGCCATTATACTATAACCCCAACCAGCCGATCGTGGCATGTGGCCTCGTTTCCGTTCATGTGCATGAACTGTGCTCGGGTGCTGAGTAATGACATCTTTAAAACAGCGACACCAGGGATCAGCTGATCATGTAAAATGCATTTAATCAGAGTCGGCTCGCGAAGAACCCACTTTGTCACACCTGCTGTCGTGCACGTCTAAGGAGCACGACAGCTTGTTGTTGGAACAACTCGGAGTGGGAACAATGACCATGCAGTGTCGTGCACAGTATTAATAGGACACGCAAGCTTGAGGACATGCAGTGCCTTAAGAAGGCAATGTTTTCCTAGTCTAGATGCTTAAACGAGGCCCGGGGACGTTTTTAAACACCAGTAAAAATACCTGCCACCATAAATTCCCTGTAGTTAATGAATACCTACCTACACGACACGGGGAAGGTATGTGTGAAGCGTATAAATGTTTTGATGTCTTTCATCGTTTACATGTTTTCAGACATGAACTGCTCATTGTCATCATGGCAGCTATGGCTACAAACATTTAGGCTATTCAAACACTAAACACATATATTTAAAGAACATTTTACGAACATAAAAAAAAAGTCTGTTCATGTCGAATTTGTATCAGAAGCCTTGAGGACACGTTCAATGTGATGTTTGACACGTTGTACAGGAGCATTCATGTAGATCGTTTCCACCTTGCTGTGGTCCATGCTGTTTTCTGTCACTCTGAAGTCACAAACACTGACTTTAGCCAAAGGCAAGAGAGGCCAGCGAGCTCGCTGGAAATTGTTCTGGGAATCATTTTTGCAATGTTCGGGAAAATGCTCTTTTCTCTGAAGTTGGTCATTCTGGGGAAAGATTGTTTGTATTTGAACTGGATCAAAACAAAAACACCTTCCATCTGTGGCATAGTGTGCTCTCTCCACCCTCCACATTGGAACTGCATTGCCAATGCCAAGGTTAGGATAGTGTTGTGTTGGTGCGGTCTGCACCACTTTGTGTGTGCTCCCATTTACAGAGCCAGGGCTGTGTAGAAACACCAGATTATATTTTTCAGCACACACACAGAATGGGCAGCTAGGACCCTGAGGGGATATTCGCTGATTATGACAAATAGTGTATTATCTTACAATCACTGACTACACCTTTAACTATGTTTACAAAACCACCCACTTCATTGTATTGTTTCATTTAGGTTGTATTATAGTAGACCTCTGTATGCTAACATTAGGCTAAATCAGGAGTTATTGCGCAACTACTTCAATTGTGGTTGCGTTAACAAACCCACGTGTGTGCATGCGTGTGAGGATTGCATGTTTCGTTACGCAATACTTGTCCTCTCGCTTTGCCTGCGCATCACCACATCCTTCACAACACGAGGCGAACGTCACCTAATGTATTCAGCCCGACACATTTGACTAAAAAATCCACCGTTCACAGGCCCAGAGGCTGTTCCAGGACGGCCCTTTAAATAACTTCACCATCCAGAACCACTCCGCACTCCCGACCATCACACTGGGACTACCAGCCACTGCCAGGGTAAATACACAGTAGCCCTTTGGTGGTGTTGTTGTTGTGGGAGGTACAGGGGGAGATTGACAGGGTTGTCTTTCCTGTGCAGGCTGATGGAGACGTGTCCTCGCTGGAGTTGGGCCAGGTGTCGGTGGTACCAAGCGGGGGCTCCTCGTCCGTGTACATTCCCCTGGGCAGGGAGGAGCAGGCCGGGTCATTGTCCCCTCACCTCCAGCCCGTCATCATCTTAAAGCCTGGGCTGGTGCACACGCCGCTGCTCGCTGGTGAGAAGACCCACAGAGACACACGTTAGCTCATGTAGTGAATATGGTACATGTGTTGGTCACATTGAAATTATTGATACAATATCAATACTAGCAGCTCAGCAGCCCTGTGCGTTAACATTCCAGCTTGCAGTTTGAGTTTTATTGATAATAGAGCACCACCTAGTGGTTATATGCCACAAATGCTCCTTAGATGTGTGAATTAGTCCTACATTGTACACTAGTATACTGTCTTGCAGTAACACAGAATGTCTTTTGTGTTGCATAAAATGTAAGTAATAAATATGTTAACCAGTGATCAAATCCATGTTTCCACCAGTCCCTGGCCTGGGTCATGTACCGCTCCAGTTTGCCGCCCAGTTAGACCGCCTGGCCCCCGGAGGCCCTCATCCCCACAAGCCCCTGGGCAGGACACGGTCGGAGCCCCTCCCCCAGAGCCCCAGGCCCCTGCACGCTCACCTGCTGCATCAGCAGCAGCACAACACCCACCTGCTGGAGCGGCTGAAGCAGCAGACTCACCTGGGCAAGGTACGAAGACGAAGTGTTGTTACCACGACAACTCATCTTACCACGCGGCATAGCTAATAGCCGTGTACGCCATGGCAGTGAATGGTTCTATTTTTGTACCTATTTTTTAAATTCAAATTATTTGCTATGTGTTATAGTACACCAATATTATATTATAGTACACCGTTACCAATATTGTAATGATTGTAGCACCTGTCGTTTTCCAGTTCATTCAAAGATCAGTGGCAGCAATAACAAAACAAGAAAATACACTTTTATTTCTTTATTTAATTTTACTTTAAATATAAAAGAAAATTATACAAAACTGTTTTGTGTGTGTGTGTGCGCGTGTATGCGTGTCCCAGCTGATGTCTAAGTCCAGTGAGAAGCCCAGACTCCGTCAGATTCCTTCAGAGGAGATGGACTCTGAGGAGGGAGGTGCCTCCTCTCCTGTGGAGTTCACCTATCAGAGCAGAGCAAGAGTGGAGTCAGTGAAAGAGGCGGAGCAAGAGAGACAAGGAGAGCAAATAAACCTGCAGCATGCGCTCATTCTCAACCAGGTGGGAACACGCATTTAAAAACAAGGCCTGCAGATGGCAGTCTAACATGTTCCACATATGATGCTACCACACAGGCATGAAAGTAGGCTGGTGTAACCAGACCATATTAACTTTGTGATGTTGACTCCTACTGGGTGTAGACCTCTGGTTAATTTTGAAACTAGTGGACAGCGTTTAACCAATCAGTGTTACTACAACTGTTTTTGATCGCCTCATCTAGCTCGACCACCATTCAGAAACACGTAACTTCACTAAGCCACCCTGATGGGACCGCCAGCAGGGTGGCTGTGAAAACGCTAATGCCAACAGGGTTTCCAGACTAAAATTTCAGCGGAAACGTTTTAGTTTTTTTTGCTCAGAGCAATAGATGGGGGCGGAGCCAGGCCAGCATTTCAAGAGAGTGTTTATTTACAAGCATTGTATATAACATGATAAAAAGACCCAAAGCAAGTGATCCAAAATAGCTGTTGTGAAACGCTCCGTTTGCTCCTCTCCAGTCGTTGCTATGGGAGCAGCAGCAGCAGCTACAACAGCTGTGTCATCAGACAGCCCAGATGGAGACGCTGGCGGTACCCATGATGCTCGGCGGGGGTGCAGCCGGTAGCACAGGTGGCGCCCGGCGCCCGCTGTCCCGTACGCAGTCGTCCCCGGCCTCCACCTCCCTCATCCTGCCCGACAAGCCCCTGAACCTGGCCTCCGGCCCCGACGGCACCAGCAAGCCACGCTTCACCACAGGCAAGTCCCACACGCTCGGCTTGGGGCCAAGGGCCTATGTGCCCTTCTGGGACGCCCCCTTAACCTCTGGGTTTTGGGGCCAAGGGCCTGCGTGTCCTTCTGGGACGCCCCCTTAACCTCTGTTTATTAATAACATGCGTATTTTCTGTGTGTGTCACTCAGATAAACCAACCAGAATATAATGATGAAATACTTTGGGGTTTAATACTAGTTTGACTTCAGAATTAGAAAATATTTTGGCTGGAATTTGGCAGGAGGGCGTATTGGCATAATCTTTGGTTTACTGTGGGTCTACTGTCGATTAAGTACTTTCAGGCACAATTACGTTTGGCCCTGTTTAATTACGTTACAACATCAACAATTCCAATGATCCTTTGGAAGTCTTAGAAGTCATTCTGAATTGGCGCACACCTCTGTGATTACTGAGAGCTCTACTGAGCCTGCAAAGGACACACAGATGTGTTGAGTTAATGTGGCTCGTCAGACTCTTCTCAGGACTGTGTGTGGGCGTGCACAGATCCTGCAGCTTGATTGACATCTTTGACTCGTATGCCAGTTATGGTGCATATGTCATGGCGGGGAAACTTGCACCTTGTTTTTTCAATTTAAGCAGGGTTTTAATGTTTGTACCCTTCATGGCCTCTGTTGGTGAGATAAAACAGGTTGTCCTTACTTCTGTATAATATTGAGGTTTGCCATTATCCTGTGTGTGTGTGCGTGCATAGGCCTGGTGTATGACACTCAGATGCTGAAGCACCAGTGTACATGTGGAGACAACAGCAGTCACCCAGAGCATGCTGGGAGAATACAGAGTATCTGGTCACGCCTTCAGGAGAGAGGCTTGAGGGGGCAGTGTGAGGTAATATACAGCCTGTACAGTTTGTAGCCTACATACAATGCATATTCCAGATTTCCCAGTATCGTACCATACCATGCTTAATACCATACCATGCTTAATACCAACATATGCCACATATCGGCAGTATAAGGCTCTATTTGTAGTAGAATTGTAACATAAAGTATATTCCCAGCTCTCTCTATCACTAGTGCCTTATCAGTGAGCGTAGCTACGTTATGTGGATACTATAAGGATGTCTGTAGCTACTGCATATCTGTGTAATATAACTGTACTACATAACGGACATTCATATTGAATTGTAAAATGTATGTTTAATTAACAAACTAAGCATAAGATGAGATTCCAACATGGTATATGCATGACCTGTTAATACTGTCACAATCCAAAGTGTAGTAGGATATACTGCATGCAGGCTACTGTAGGCATATTTCAGTGAATGAGGTCTGTTATTTCTGCTGCAGAGCATCCGTGGGAGGAAGGCCACACAGGATGAGCTACTGTCAGTCCACACAGAGCGCCATGTTCTCCTGTATGGCACCAACCCACTCAACCGACTCAAACTGGACAACCGAATGGCTGGTAGGCCACAGATTTGTATGCTAATAAATACAGCCATTCACACAGTGTAAATCTATCTTTGTCTTACTTGGTAGCTGATGTGTTTGTACAATGTAATTGCTGAAACCCCTTTAAAAGAGAGCATTGCATTATATATAGTATACATAGCTTATCTTGTGATACTACAGTAAATCATACTACTATCATCTCATGTATAATTTTTGTTTCTTAGGAATACTTTCTCAAAGGATGTTTGTGATGTTGCCATGCGGTGGTGTTGGGGTAAGAGAAGGAACGCACGCACGCATGCACACACGCACGCACACAACAGACAGTCCTAGTTAAAATCCAAAGATTGATTTTGAGCTCACTTCTCAGAACCTCTTAATGAAAGCTATACTGTATGATGCAAACATACACGCGGCCATTGGGCATACGTATGACAGATGATATTGTTTCAAAGAAGGTGATTAAGGCGAGAGTATGAAGGGGTATTAAAGAGGAAAGCCAAGTCTGCTTGGCCCTTGTCTAAAGTCAGTGTGTGTTGGACCATGACAATTCACGCTAATGGAAACAGCATGGCCGTGACCCGGGACAAAATAAATGCATTGGGTTTCATCCTCTAAACCAAACAGTGCCCAGTTTGTTAACAAACACAAAGATGGATAACTTCCCCAAAAAAAGTGTAGCCTGAAACTGTTGTGGATTACATTTTACTACTATGCATTAATATATCTTGCCACGTCATCACAACTCGTTCCTAAGATAAGATAGATTCAGGATTTCTTTCATTGTACTTAAGTGGAGATTTGTACACAGTAATTCTGAATTAAACACAACCCCCATCACATTATGATATAACTCCGGTTTATGCAACCTAACACATCACATACATTTAATAGCATTTAGTACTAAACATCGTTGACAGCTGGATATACAGTAAATGCCAGCATTTGCCTCATTAATAACATATAGTGGTAAGATTTTATGATCTCTTTCTGTTATGTTTAGAGAAGATAAATGTAATCTTAGTCGAACTTTAGAAATGTAATAGAAAACCCCTTTTTTCTTTCAGATTTTCCAGGATCATTTGAATATGAGTCTTTTAAATTTGTGCTGGTTATGGCCTACAGCTCGTCAGTGTTGCTAACAGTTAATTTGCGATTGGCAGGTTGACAACGACACCATCTGGAACGAGTCTCACACCTCTACAGCGTCCCGCATGGCTGCTGGCAGTGTCACGGAGCTTGCCTTCAGAGTGGCCAAGGGGGAGCTGAAGGTTAGCGCTCTGACACTCACACATGCAGCCTAACCCTGATACCAGGCGCGCGCTAATCTCAGACATGTCAAGTCACTGCTTCGCACAGAATGGATGGGTGGGTCACAAGCGGGTACTTGGAAATGAATGATTCAAAATTATTCTGGAAGTTTCTATGCACTGCTTGTGCGTACTATTATAATTTAGAAAATCCTTCCATAATTCGTAATCACACTAGCAACACAACAGAGACGACGTCTTATTGTAAATATCCATTCATTTTCCAGTGTGCAATTACAGTACAAATCTGTTAATCGGGTTATATCTAAGGGAACGAAGAGCTCTTTGCTGTGTTGAGAATGTGCTCCAATGTACAGTGAGACATTGTTCACACAGTCCTGTTCCTTTGTCCTGCTAAATCAAATGACCCAGTTGTGATTCATGACATGCTGCTGCCACATTCCCTCATATCTACAGAACGGCTTTGCTGTGGTCAGACCACCAGGGCACCACGCAGACCCCTCCAACCCAATGTAAGTGTGTGTGCGTTAGTGCGTGTGTTAATGTGTCACACACATACAGTACTGTGTGTGTGTGTGTTAGTGCGTGTGTTAATGTGTCACACACATACAGTACTGTGTGTGTGTGCGTTAGTGCGTGTGTTAATGTGTCACACACATACAGTACTGTGTGTGTGTGTATGTGTGTTAGTGCGTGTTTAACATATGCGTGTGTGTCTGTGTTAATGTGTCTCACACATACAGTACTGTGTGTGTTACACATATGCGTCTGTGTGTTAATGTGTCACACACATACAGTACTTTGTGTGTGTGTGTGTTAATGTGTCACACACATACAGTACTTTGTGTGTGTGTTACACATATGCGTCTGTGTGTTAATGTGACACACACATACAGTACTGTGTGTGTGTGTGTGTGTGTGTGTGTGTGTTAGTGCGTGTGTTAATGTGACACACACATACAGTACTGTGTGTGTCCAGCCAGATAAGCATTTCAGCAATGTGTTTTCCTTACTTTCTGCAATGTCAGCAGCTTGTGCAGATTATGAATGAACTGACAGCAGTGAAGGGAAAGGGGGTAAAATAAGGTTGAACTGTAATCCGTGTTTTCTTTCTGCTGATAGTAAGGCCGTGTCTTTTTTTGCTAAACATACTGTAATTTTGTACATTTATGATCTACAATTTCTCTCTGTCTTTACGTATATATCAGGGGCTTCTGTTATTTCAACTCTGTTGCCATAGCAGCCAAGCAGCTTCAGCAGAAGATTAATGCGAGCAAGATCCTCATTGTTGATTGGGTAACAGACTTGTACTTCTTAATGTTGATCAGTATATTATTAATTTTTAGTAGTACATTAATACTTACATAATAGCTAATTATTTAAAAAAGTGAATTTTACCTTATAATAATTTCTCTACCTGGTCCTATGGCTAGGATGTTCACCATGGCAACAGCACCCAGGAAGTGTTCTACAATGACCCCAGTGTCCTCTACATCTCACTCCATCGCTATGACGATGGGAATTTTTTCCCTGGCAGTGGCTCACCCGCTGAGGTGGGACATGTTCAGCTCACAACTTGGGTTCCTCTGTAACCATTGCTAGTAATGTTGCATGTAACACATTACAGTGGAATTCTGTTTACTGTATCCATCATGCATTCATTTCAGTTCCAGAAATATTATAGTATGATCAGTGGGACTTCTGTGTGATATTGCTTAAGTGTTGTGTTTCTTACGAGCTTATGGTGTACGCCACCAATTACTAGATGTTTCTATACGTTTGTAAGTGGCTGTTTTGGGGTTTTAGGTTGGTACTGGAGCTGGCGAGGGTTTTAATGTTAATGTGGCATGGACAGGAGGTCTGGATCCTCCTATGGGAGATGCAGAGTACCTGGCTGCTTTCAGGTATGTCCTTACTCTATAAACACTTGACATGCTAGCAAGGCATTTTAAATGTTGACTTATGTTTAGGCCCACATTTTATTTGTGAAGCAGTTAATGATAGATTAATTTGATAGACAATAACATATTATTTTTTATAAAATTTTTATGAATAATCTTTTTTTTTTGTGGAGGTTAGAGGAGAAGAACACAATGAATGTTTGTTGTAAACGTTTACCAAATAACACCAGTTATTCAGTTTTAGATGGGGCTTTATTTAACATGGTCCACAAGAGTGTTCTGCCTCTAATGAATAAAGCCATTATTAAGACAAACTTGCATAGCACATAATAGTGACATAATTTACGTAGCTTGCGTAATTATTAATTATCTTCATTTGGAGAGCATGTGTCTGGCCCTGCTTATTCCCTATAACTGGTGTTACTGTACAGTCAAATTGCCTCCAGGTTTTATATTGATAGAATAGGCCTTTACTTCCTGCTCAGGGGAGGTTTGCACCAATAAAGTTTCAGTAGTTTAAGGGGCTTTGGTTGTCTGGTGGCTTTTAGCCTTAGGAAACTGTGGCAACCACATAATTTCTATGGAACACACACTGGCACCCGAATGCAAGAAACACAGCCATGCAGAAATATTGTATGCATGCACAAACACACACAAACACACACACACACACACACACACACACACACAGGGCGGGCCACATTTCCAAGAACTAATAAAAAGAGAATGACAATATAGCCCAAATACAAGTGGCTGGCAGAGGTTCAACAACGCTAGCCTTCATTGCATTTGCTTCCTGTGATTGCAGTCCCAATACACACAAGTCCTTCCAATAAGTTTTAAGATTTACCTCTACTACAGTATTAAGTGTGGCTCATTAAAGGTTGCCACAGGATACAATTATGTGCAAAGAAAAACAGAATTAGTTGAAAAAAAAATTTGGTTTGGCCTCCATGGACATAGCAGCTGCTACATTTTCATGAAAGACCATATAAGAATACATTTTAATTAAGAAAATAAGCTTATATTATTATAAATTACACATTAATTACTTCTGATACATGCAGTTTGTTTTTGTCCCTGAACATTCAATTCTATTTGCACCTAAAGCTCGTAAACCATAACTTCAGGCAAGAATTAGTCTAGAGAGCTTGACATTTTTGTGACTGAGCCCGAGAAACAACAGTGTCGTAATGATAGCTACGGGCATGGTTTAAGTGTGACAACCATGAAAGAGACTTGAAAAAACAATGAGAGAGATGGATCATCCAATGAACTACCAAGTATTTTTTTAAAGTGCCTGCCGTTTTCAAACAGTTTTCATGGATGGCGCCCAACCCTTAGAGAAAGATTAACACTACTGTCAAACCAACCATTTGTTGAGTTAATGTGGCTGACCAGACTTCTTATCAGGGCTGTCTGACTGATTGGCATCTGTGAAACGCTCCCCATTTGCACCGGGCTGGACAACTGACACCTTCTCCCTGATTTTTATTTTTATTTTATTTTTTTTATTATCATATTGTTTGCTGTTTGCAAAAGAGGTCTCAGTAGCCACGGTAACGTACTTTACCATAAGTCTGTTAAACTCACTTAAGTTTTCTCCTGGGAATAGTATTTGCATGTACCATCTCATATTGGCACATCAGTAAACTATGAAGGCAAGAAGAACGTGTTTCGTTGTTTTCATATCATTAGCAGGTACAGTGGTTGTCATGTCAACTTTGTATTTATTTATAGCCTTTGGCAAGCGATAAATGCTGATCACCACACACTGGGCCGAGCTAAAGCTGTTTTAAAAGAGTTAAATGTTTCTGTCTCAGCTGCAGGCGTGCAGTTTCTTATCCTCTTCACCAAATCCTTCGTTCATCCATCCACCAGGATCTGATTGATCTTTTATAAGCACCCCTCTCTTCCCACCTACCTCCACTATTCCCAGTTTGTCTGTTACTTTACTGTCCGGGGGAGTGTGGCTGCTTTTATTGGTCTACATGGGAGGCGTGCGTGCGTGCGTGCGTGCGTGCGTGCGCGCGCGCGCCTACCTAAAACAGATTAAAATGTGTGTGTTTGTGCGGCTGGTAGTTATTGTGATATGATGCTCGAGGATTGTTTCAGTGTTTACAGTGTGTTTTGTATGTTTCCTGGTTATTATGTACAATATTTGTGTGTTGTAGTATTTTTAGCTTGTTAGTGTCTCAGCCGACGTCTATACAGTAGCCTGGATATCTGTTACGCCAACAACAATAAACCTATATGGGGGGTGTGTGCGCACACGTGCGTGCCTGAAGGCGCATTTGCCTCTGAATATGTATTTTTTTTAACTTTTGTATTGATATATGGACTTGTATTGTGTATCAGCATGTGTCATGGCAGCCTGTTCGCGTGCGTGCGTGCGTGCGTGTGTGTATGTGTGTATGTGTGGAAGGGAGGTCTCCAAAGTCCCCAGGCAGAATAATGAAGGTAAATGGTTCCCAGATGGGCTGTTTTCTCTCTTTGCTCCGTGTTGTCAGTGACGTGAACAGAGTGACAAGGCCCTAATGAGAACCAGACTCGCTCATTCTGGCTTTGAAGTGAGCCGACAGAACCAGCCCCTCCTCCGCCCTATTTCTTTCTTCCTACAATGGGATTATAAAAACATAATTCACCTAAAACACAAACAAGCCTTGAAGAAAGAACAATGCAGTGCTTTTGTGGCAAGGAACTTGTTTGCAAAAATGAGACTGCTGCAGAAGTGGTCCTCAAACTGTGCATCAGGGACCCCCTCCGAGATGCTCTTATATGGGTCATGACATGACTTCAACGTTTACATGACAATTTTAATGACTAGAATGATTCCTTCTAAATGTATTTTATTTTCTCTATTAAGAATCACAAGTCAAATGTTTGAGAGCTTGTGCTAGAGCAAGGCTGGATGTTAAAGATGTGAGATGGTTCACATTGCTAGAGCACGTAGAGCCTCCTTATCTAAAAGGAGATGGATTACCCATTCAGACTGCATCATACTCTAATCTGGACATAAAGACACATGGAAACCCTATAACCCTACACTGGTTTGCTATGGGCTGTAGATTACTGTAGCACCGGTTTTTGCAGTGCCAGCCTTTGCATACGTAAAGTCTGGGACATAGCACTCGCTAACTGCATCAGTACCCGCCTACTTGACCAGCTAGGTATTTTGATTGACATGCACGACGACCAACTACGTAACGAACTAAATAACAGGACTGTTTACAGGTGTTGTAAATCTGTAAATGTGTAGTCCCATGTCGAACTTACAGTCTATATATCAGACGTAGTCAGTGCCGGTCCTAGCACATTTGGTGCCCTAGGCTAAGAAGTAACCCTTGCCCCCCCCACCCCCCGCTAAGAAAACATTTCACTATAAACACATAACTTTTGGGAGTCAACTGATTGAGACAAATGTATTAAACACAAGGATAATTAAAGTTGAACTAATATTTGCATGCATGAGCCTGTGATGTCATGGTGTGATGTTTATTGTCAATGAGCAAAATATAGGTACAAAGCCACTGAAATGCATCTACCCAGAAGTGCAAATGTATAGTGATATTTACATAAAGTGCAGGAAAGGTAGCAAAACCGCAAGTGATGCTATATCTGCATTATGTACAGTGAACAGCTGCATAATATGATACATGTTATGTGGGACTATATATTTTTATATATTTATATACACACACACAGAGGTAAACAGAGTTAGTATCTTAATATGATACAGTGCATATGAGGAAAAAGTGAAAGTCTCTTTTCATAGACTACACAAATTATATCATACTCAAATTTCCATCTCATTACACAACCAAAGTGAATCAAAGTATTTGTACTGTATATCAGCTAGAATATGTCTATGACAATTTTCATCTGAATAAAATTGCATAAACAGTTCAGCAATACTGCTAGCGAGCTGGCCAGCAATACCGATACAGTCGAAGTGACTAGCTACTAAAGTAGCTTGCTAGCTAGCTCCCTAGTGTCTTCCAATGTAATGGGTGCACTAGCTGACAAGCTGGTGCACCCATTAGATAATACATTATGTTTAAAACAAAATAAAGGTTAAGAAATTACAGAGATTACATACCTCTATCTTTAGCACTCTTCACTTTGTGTTCTTTATTCTGTAGCCTACTGAGACCCGATGGCGCATAATTTCAGCTGACAGGAGTCTCTCATATCACTATGGATGCAACAGCAAGCGAGCATCCGACTATTGCGTAAATTCGGTTACGTCATGTAAACAAACCATACCGGTCCCTAACAGCTGTGCGCTCCAGATCATAGTGGGCCGTGGCGGGGAGACATAATCGGCACTGGACGTAGTGCTAATGGACGGAAGAGGCTGAGACTACTGTAGCACCATCACCATGCCAACATGCATGTCTGTGTGTGTATACAGGACGGTGGTGATGCCCATAGCGCAGGAGTTCTCCCCTGATGTGGTTCTGGTGTCTGCTGGCTTCGACGCGGCATGCGGCCATTCAGCTCCTCTGGGAGGCTACAAGGTCTCCGCCAAATGTAAGCAACGCTGTATTTGTGAGCAGGAGCAGAGAACACCGACTGTGGGGACATCACTGTACCCTTCATTCTAATTACAAAGGAGCTTTACATGTTAGCTGATATTGGTGCAGTACCGTCTGTTTTAGCTAATGTTGGTACAGTACAGTCTGTTTTAGCTAATGTTGGTGCAGTACGATCTATTTTAGCTAATGTTGGTGCAGTACGGTCTGTTTTAGCTAATGTTGGTGCAGTACGATCTCTTTTAGCTAATGTTGGTACAGTACAGTCTGTTTTAGCTAATGTTGGTGCAATACGATCTCTTTTAGTTAATGTTGGTACAGTACGGTCTGTTCTAACAACTTTGTGCATATGTACCATTCATATGTTGGGTTCATTGTGTGTGTGTGTGCGCGTGCGTGTGTCCTGTAGGTTTTGGACTCCTGACCCGCCAGCTAATGTCTCTAGCAGGAGGTCGGGTGGTGCTGGCCTTGGAAGGGGGTCACGACCTCACGGCCATCTGCGATGCCTCAGAGGCCTGCGTGGGTGCCTTGCTTGGCCTCCAGGTGAGGCTGTCGCTGGGCCACAACAAACAAGAGGGACCCCTTCTTCCGCAGCTCCGGTAATCACCCTCTCCTCTCCCTACAGGAGCCACTGCCGGAGGAGGTGCTGCTCCAGAATCCCAGCGCTAACGGGGTGCGCTCGCTGCAGACGGCCATACAGATCCAGAGTGAGTGTCCGTTATGGTGTGATGGTGGTGGGCAGAGCTACCACGGGTCTGGGAGTGATGGGAGGAAGAAGAAGGGGCTAAAATCCCCCATAAAGGTTTCTTTTTAAAGCTAATCCCCCTTGCCAGTTCGGGGGGACATCCCTCCTTTTATCATAATCCTATCCCCCTAATAACCATGATTAAATAATAAACAAAAGCAATTAGGAGACATGCAGTCATTCTGCTGTTTTAAATGTCTGAACAATGATGTTGATGTTTAGTCCGTGGTAGCTAAGCAAAACTGGAAGTGGAATACCAAAATGCCTTGATAAGACAGTCTCATTGATATAACTGCTAACTGGCTGCTTGTATGTGTTTTTGTTGGCATGCCTTCATGTGTAAACCTCTGTGCGATGCAGGTCAGTACTGGCCGAGTGTAAAGGCTTACAGTGGGTCAGTTGGCCTGTCCTACCTGTCTGCTCAGAGCAGAGACTGTGTGGAAACAGACACTGTCAACGCCTTGGCTTCTCTCTCTGTAGGAGTCCTTACCAGCAACAGCAATAGGTAGATATTGCATACTGTACACACATGGTTTTTAGTGCTAGCAGAGAAGAAAGGCTCTTTCTCGCTATGTAGCATCTTTGCTAACCACATGTCCATGTCCTCTTTGCCAGCATTGCTGACGAACCAATGGAGCATGATGAGGACTCCATGTAGAAGATTCCGACCAATCACCTCAATGAACTCGCCTTCAGGAAGTTTGCTCCACCAATAGCCTTGGTCATATGGCCAAAAACACCATCACAACCATACACACTGGACATTCACATACTTGCCACAAGACCACCTGAATGCTGTTGACCTCAGCAATTCATAAGCCTTCTGAAACATCAAACAACCAGCCCTATTGTGTGTTTTTGATGGATTTAGCTGTCTAACTGTTGACTGTCCAATGGAATGTGTATGTTGTGAATAATGTCAGCGCCAGGATTCTGGGACTACTTCTTACAAGCCTTACGGGATTCTGAAAACCTGTTCTCAGTCTTACAAACTTTACGGCCTTAAAGCACTATTTACCACCAGCACAGAGCCTTTGATCTTTTGCCTTAAATTTGCCTTCATTCAAGCAGGGACCGATGGCAAGATGTATTGAGTTCACATGTGCCTCTGCTTTCAAAACTTAAGTTAAACCAAATGCTGACCTAACGTGACACAAAGCGGCCATCACAAAGTGACTTAAGTTAAAAACTGTGACAATAAGTGAAAGCATGTATGAAGCCAAGAAATACAGGATGCACAGCAATTGTGCTTCAAGATGTGAAGCCACAACAGAAAGAAAGATGGAATAGGCCAAGTTAGAGGGTCTTAATTGACTAGTTCGACTAGTCTTTTCTTTTTTCTTTCTTTCTTTCTTTCTTTCTTTCTTTC
>JAODTR010077368.1:0-15102 GCA_025399935.1 Amblyopsis rosae | reverse complement strand
ATATATAATCACCAATCTCTAATGTTTTATTTAGCTGTTGAAATCTATTATTATTAACCCACTCACTTCTTTATGGCCACATACACATCCACATCTCCTTCAATCTCTCTCATATACTCCTATATTTCTTTCTCCAGAGTATTTACAAGTCTCATTTTAGCAATTTATTTTTTATTTTGAATTATTTGTAATATGTTTATTAGGTTTATGTCAATATAGGACCAATGTGGGCAACTAAATATGAAATGAACTACTGTTGAAAACCTAAAAAAATAAAAAACCTTTTATATTTTCAGATGGAATTCTCTCTCCAAATTATCCTCCCATCTACCTATATATTCTTTAACCCTCAGTAATAGTATATGGCATGTTAATTGATGCCATAACTCCTGTCCAGTTAGATTTTCTTCCAAAATCTACAACATGGGAGCTTGCCTTTTCTTTTCTTTGTGGCATCAAGCATGTTCATTGAAGATGAAATATATGTCGATGGTGGATAAATCCTTTGAAACGTGTGTGTAGGGTACACGTGTACAGTATGTACGCTACGTGTGTGTGTGTGTGTGTGTGCATGCGTGTGCGCGCATCTAGACAAAACCAATCGATAATGATAAAGAGGATATGTTGAGGGGAACAGCTCCAGAGAGAAATAATTGTGTGTTTGTTTGTGTGTGTGTGTGTGTGTGTGTGTGTGTGTGACGGCTGATAACTCCCACATTATGGCAGGACACAGAGAAATGAAGCAAGGAGAGAGACAGAAGGTAGGACAGAGAAATATTAAAAAGTACAATAAATGAACAACACTAACATAGATAAATAAATATGGCAGAGCGATAGCGGGAGACGCAATTCAAAACAGACAATGCAGGAGAATGAGGGCGAGGCCACTGAGAAGGTGCAGAGGGTGTGGTGACGTACATGGTGGACAGGGAATGCAGCGTGGAGAAGGCTCCCGGGGCGATGCCGGAGATCCTGTTGTCGTACAGCGACAGCAGACGCACGGAGCTCAGGCCGGTGAACGTGCTGTTGTCAATACAGCTGATCTGGTTGCTACGCAGCATCCTGGACAAAGACACGCGTTGGGTTAGACTGGATATGGAGGCTGTCCCATGGTAGCATTGTACCTTGGAGAACAGGTTATCCATGCCTAAACGCCACATAATGCTCCCAGTGGACACTGGCTTGGAGAACAGTTTATCCATGTCTAAACACTGCTATTTTGCACTTACTGTACAGTATTTCTTTTCTTCTTATTGTTATACAATTGCTGAACTAAGAGGGCAGGTACTTCAGAGAAAACACTCTAATTGCTGCTATGAAGAATGTTTTTAGAATAGAACAATCAAATATTCCTAATGAGTCAAATGAGAAAAATGGGCAGGAATAAATTCAAAACAGGCCCCAAGAACGCCAATAGTAACTGGAGGGTAATTTGTTATTAGCCTCTGACATGCAGACATGTGGGACAAGGCTAACTCAGTTAGCTAGCATTACCTATCTCTGGAACTGGTAAACTCAGTTAGCATTGCTATTACTGGAGCTAGAAGCCCCGTAACTCAATACAGATGTAGCCATGATGGCATTAGTGAGTCATTAGCTAGCATAAACAGAAAGCATAGCATTAGGTAGTCATTAGCTACATGGGCCTACATTATAACATGACCTTTATATTAGCTGCATACAGACAACATGCCCAAAGTTTTTAAAATGCCTTATGACCTATTATTTAGTCCTGGTGGTTCTACCAATGGTAAATCAAATTGATACTGTATGTAGCCTATGCTATTTTAAACAAATAGAAAGCCATAGTAAGGCTGCTTTATACAGTATACTCCCTGCTAAAAAATCCAGCATTGCTGGTCACCAGCATAAGGTATGATTTGCATGCTGGAACCAGCATGGAATACTGGTTTGCTGGTACTCCGGCATACTATGCTGGTTGCTGGTGTGCTTGTATACCAGCTAGACCAGCACTACCGCAGCACTAACCAATATGAACCAGCCTGGGCCAGCACTACACCAGCACTAACCAGTGCAGCCTGGACCAGCATGGAATTCATGCTGGTTAATGCTGGATTTTTTAGCAGGGTTGTCTGCCTATACTGTATGTACAGGGCCGTGGCCCTCACATTAGACAGAATTAGGCAGCCACCTAGGGCGGCATTCATTTGAGGCGACATTTTGACAATTGTCTGAGCGTCCCCTGATTAGCATGCATTTGTAAATCAAGCTCATTTGTTAAAGGCAGGGCAGGATCAGTTATTTTCAAGCTCAAATAAAAATAGCAGCGCCACCCCACACATTGAAACGCTTTGCAAAGCGAATAACAAGCGTTGTTTGTTGTTGTGAGTGGTGTTCCCATTTTGTTTATGATCCTATTTACGCAGCCAGGGCTGTATAGAAGTAGGCATACCAGGTAACTTTTTCAGCATGCACCGAGAATGGTAAAATTGACTTTGCTAAAGCTTATTTTACACTGATGTTATGCCTAGGGCGGCAGAATGTCCAGAACCAGTGCTGTGCATGTACTGTATAAATCTTTTAAATATATATACATAGTGTATAGGACACAAAGAGTGATGGGAATTTTCATTAGACCAAAGCCCACACTGAAATTGATTAGATTTACCTATGGCAGCAAGGCAATTTGAGAAATTAAAAGACTGTAAAAACTCCAGAGAAATTCATTTTACATTCCATAAAATTGCCAGTTGGATTCAGATGTCCTTCAGTAATAGCAATCCAGTTCAGTCCACTCACTGTAGCTCACAATTATAATATAATGCAACAGTATTTAGTGGCTTAAAGGACTTTAGTCTTTAACCACTTTCAAGTGAGCTTTCACTTCTCATATACAAATGTAACTGACAGCTTACAGCTCAAACCCAATTAACACTGAGTCAGTTTGAATACAGCTAAAAGCATGTAGCCAGGCTAATTTGAGTTGTCTCGCACTGTGTTGGCCATTCAGAATACTCACAGGGTTTTAAGGGCTGTGAGCCCTTTGAACATCCGTCCCTGCAAGTCAGTTAGCTTATTCCCCGTCAACAACAACTCCAGGACTCCACCCGCCCCATCAAACGCACCCTCGCGGATGTCCCGCAGCTTGTTGTTGCTTAGGTTGCTGTAGGGAGGAACACATATTGATGAAATGCACACATACAGTACAATATTACAGCAATTGATATGTGTGTAAATTCACAGCACATTTGTCAATGTTCCACACAAACACACTTTCCCATTTTAATTGAAGTTATCACTCATGCCCCTTCAAGCCAGCTCATAAATGTTAATTTCACTCTGTTGCCATCTTAAACAAAAGATATCCTGATTGGATATGAGTAAACACACACACACACACACACACACACACACACACACGATACATACTGTAATACATAAATGAATTGAAAAAAAGAGGTCACAAACATCAGATGCATATCTTTCCCTTTCACACCCTCAAACAATAAAAACGAATGGGTGTGATGGCTACCACAACTATATGAGTCAGGCCTCCCTTGCCACCGTTGCTCCTTACCAACATTACAGTTGAGGAGGTGGGGATTGGGCAAGATGAGAAAGGAGAGGTAACGGGGGAGCAAAGATGAGATAAGGGACATCTGTAGAGGAGAGCTGAGAGGAGTGGGGAGAACATGAGTACCTGATAAGAGCTCGCATGCAGGGAGGAGGGAATGAGGAGGAGAGAGAGACACTGATTGGATCACAGCAAAGAGGACATCTGAGGTGATGACAGTTGGAGAAACTACAAGAAAATAAGGAGAGGAGAGGAGAGTGGAATGGAATGGTGGGAAAAGGAGGAGACAGGGGAGGAGAGAGTGGAGGAAAAGGGAGGAAAGGAGAGGAGGTAAATGGAAATGAGCTCAGGAAAATCCATACAGTCACTGACACCACTAGATGGTTAGCAATTTCCTCTCCAATAAATCAACAGCTGGTCTCTGCTCTGTCTTCTTCTATCTCGGCATCACACGCACACACACACACGCATGCACACACACATGCACGCTCACACACACACACATGCACACACACATATGCACATGGTTAGAGATAAGGACCAAGTGTAAATTTGGAGTGAAGGCCCATCTTCTGCATCCATTTAATATTCCATTCCTCTCTACCTCCCACTTTCCTTCTGTAACTCTCCTCCTCTGCCTGCTAGTTTTCAGCTCTTCTTCTTTGTATTTACCTGGACCTCCTCTTCTGCTATTTATTTTGAATATGATTCACCTCAAACAGTAGATTAATTGGGCAAGTAGTCTCTAGGTTTTTTTTTTTTAATCAGAAACACGAGTCGCCAATATTCCAAATATAGATAAATTATTTCTGTTAATTTTATATTTATAACTATAGTATTAATGCATTTTTATGTCAAATGGAAATTGAAGATGTGCAGCACTGTAAATTCTCAGAGGTCACTAAACTGTATTCACATAGAAAGATAAAGATGTCAGTTGTTCCACACTACTGTAACTGACACAGCTACAGTACAGTCTACAATTTGTGTTGGTGGCTCTTGAATAAACGTCAGAAAACTATCACCTATGAAAGGCAAAAGTCAGCAGACCATCCCGTGTCCATCTGTACATGCATTCTCCCATTATAGTTCTAGACACATTCAAATATCAACGTTACGAAATGCTTCTCTTTATGCATGAGCGGTCAAGTCTCCTCTCATTGGATGAAAGCAGATTGTGTTGATCGTTGCGTGATGTCATCGTTGATATGCATCTAGGATATATAATGTTTGTATAATGTATTTACTGTATATTTGATTTTGTCTGTTCTCATGTTCACTTCTCACATTGTAATGAATAGAAACAGGACCTGCTGCTGGTCTACTGTAAAGGGTAAAGTGACACAGATACAGGAAATGACTCTAAGTTCATAAACACTTAAGAATCAACAAATAAAGAGTATGTGATATACGTACATCTTCCTGAGGTTTGGCAGCTTTTTAAATAGTCCAGAAGCTTCTAGAACTGCAATCTCATTGTCGTTCAGCCGTCTGAATACAGAGAGAGAGAGAGACAGTTACATTTTTAGCTGGACAGCAATTGAGGAAAATAGATCACAACATAATACATAGAATATGGAATAACATTCTCAATCGTACATCCCCTACAGTAACATAAACCTGCACACACACACATATACAAGACATATACTTAGGGGACAGAGCATCATATGCATGCGACTTATGATTGTGTAAATGCAAAGGTAATAACACAGCACAATAACACCAGTAAAAAGAGGAAGACTAGAAGCAATAAATCCTTTGTATGCGGTCATCAATATCCACACTGCCCAAATTGAAGATGAGATACTCGGAGTGATCTGAAACACGACATCTGCTTTATTGAGGTATTTTGTACTAAAATCAGATACTTAAATTATCTGCCCTCACTCTTTACGTGTGTGCGTGTGTGTAAAAAAGAGTCTCAGTGGTACAGTGCCCTACCTAAGAAATAAAAGTGTATTTTACTTTAAAAAGATGGTTGAAATAAAATAAAAAGTAATAAAGCCTGGGGAAAGCCAGCCTCATTGCTAATCCACATGGTTGTGTATGTAATGGAGTGTTCAATTCATCCTACATGTTGAAGATGTTTCTGTGAGGGGCTAATGATATGTAAAGCGCGCCGGTTTTCTGCGGAGAGACTCATGGAGGCCTGTTATGTGCTACAGTTATTGGGCTACACTAGCTAGGCTCCGTGAAGGACTTTTATGGCCTGTGGGAAGTACTGTAATGCTGAAAAGAGAGAAAGAAGGATCGAGACAACGTGGGGGAGAGGGGAGAGAAAGAATGATAAGAATTCAACTGAGCTACAGCCTCAGTGATTTCCCCTGATAAGGCCAGGCCTAAAGCCCAACTGGTGTGTGAGGGTCTGGATGTGTATGTGCGTGTTTGTATTGAGTGCAAGTGTGTGCTTGCCTTTATGGCCTTGGCAAACCCGTGAGTTAGTTGTAGTCTCGGTGGGGGGGGGGGTTGTAGGAGAGACTGGGTAACAGAAATTGTCTTGAAAATGGTGGAAAGTTTGATGTGCCCTCTAACCAACCATGACGGACAGAATTCTTTTTATTTAACACAAAATACCCTGGGAGGGGAGGGGAGGGGAGGGGACGGGAGGGGAGGGGGTGAAACAGGGATGGAGTGGATGGATTAGATATGGCAGACATGAGAGGAGTGGGTGGGGAGAAAGAGAAGGGGGGTTCTGGGTGGGCCTAATGGTCTGTGAGATGTTGGCACCATAAGTTATCTAGCCAAGCAAGTGGTCCCTTCTTACAAATG
The DNA here is from genome assembly GCA_025399935.1 of Amblyopsis rosae. Lineage (NCBI taxonomy): Eukaryota > Metazoa > Chordata > Actinopteri > Percopsiformes > Amblyopsidae > Amblyopsis > Amblyopsis rosae. Next base: position 8,795 of record JAODTR010077368.1, on the reverse strand, counting down.
TAACCTCCATAAACACTACAGTGGCAGCCATCTTAGAACTGACCCGCAGCAATGTTAAGGCTCCTGTGTGTGTGTGTACATGCGTGCCTCTCAGTGCGGGCGTATGCCACTGCATTGATTGTTGGTGTTGCAGTTAACGGTGAGACAACAATTGTAAGATAATCTAATACCTGTACACTTTGTGTCAAACTGTGAGAAGGGTCTAGCTGCAGACAAGTACTGTCAGACAGGGGCACTGTCAGACCGATGTGGGTGGCTAGGGCACTGTGATGCTTTTGACTTCTGAATGTGAACCGCTCAGCCATCTAGCTATAGCTAGCTAACTCACTGCTAAAGAAATATCATTTTCTATAGTGATATAAAGCATACACAAACATTCCTTTCAGCAAATCTCTTAATTAGACCAACACTGTTCTCCTGAAAACGTTTATACAACCATTTTTTATAAACATAGATAATTTCACCCTGATTTCACCGTTCTACAGTCTGGTGCCTGGGTGGCAGGACACTGAAGCTTTTGAACAGCTACATAATAACTGCTGTTGAATTACATTGTTCACTAGTCTACTGATGCATTCAATCCTGGTTATGTGGCCCTAGTAGGACTGGACAATTAACCGAAAAGTCATCAAAACCGAAATTCAGAACCTCGAACCAACGTGATTTCTGTGATTTAAAAAAAAATCCTGTTCAATCATGTGCATCTGAAATAGGGGGAGGAATGTTTTCAGATAGAATGTTTGTTGGGAGCCGGACACGGGACACGTATCTTGAAATCATGACAATCCCATGCCTGAAGGCCACTGAAGGTGGCCGACGCGCATCAAGTGAAGCCATGATTTTAGTACTACTGTAGTTCATTTCAACAGGGCAACGCCCACTGGCAGCTTCTAGCGCGTGTCGATGCTAAAGATTAGAACGCTGTTCTACTTCTTGGGCGTCGAGCCATAAACATGCACTGAATATCTCTTATGTTTGCGTCAATTTGTCTTTACGATTGGAACGCTGCATTCCTTGACGCGCCGCAGAACAATGCCACTAGTGGGCGGTGGTCTTGACAGTGCCCCAAACCACGCCCACCGGCCTAACAGTGCCCCTAACCACGCCCTCACAGTCCGCTAGCGGTTTGCTCTATGTGTGCGCTGAAAAACATAATCCAGTGTTCCTACACAGCCCTGGCTCTGCAAATGGCAACACAAACAAAGTGTTGCACCACACAACACTATCCCAGCCTTGGAAATGCACGTTCAATGTGGGGGGTAGAGCTTCTGAGGGAGCACGCTACTGTGTATGGCATTGATGGGATAACAACAATATTAGTATCACCAGGATGTATCTGCAGCTTCGTGGACTCCACCAAGGCTATAGAAGAAGTCCACTACAAAGCACTAGAGAGCTTGTCACTGATAAAGCCACACATATCTTGAATAATATAGTAGTTATGCATTCATAACTACTATATTCCTTTCAGTGAACACCTCTACAACAGGTAACAAACGTTATCTTGACAATACAGTAACGCATTATCATGACTGGAGGGAACAATGGGAAATACATATGTTGTATTTTATTTTATTGATTTCTTTGGCCGATCGAGCCTGTTTAACTAAGCGCTGCTACATCATTAGGAACACAGCAGCTACTGAATCCGTTTTGTTATCGCTTTGGTGTAATTCTGCTGAGTCGTATCACTCAGCAGTAAAGTAAATGAGCTGGGGGACTGTTCAGTATTCTAGTGTGAGACACTGGGCCTGGCGCCACCATGACTCCTTTGGGACAGAGAGGGAGGGGGGAGAGAGATGGAGAAACTACTGAAGACCGTTGAGCTCTGGGAAGTAGAAATCGTTATAACAATGCTCCTATCAAGAATAAACAGTCACATATATGTGTGCACACATCGTGCTTGTCATTCCAATGCAGTTCCGCAGTTGTCCCCACTGCTTATATATGTTATTTTATGTAAAAGTAAACTTTGGTTTTCCTAGCGGCCTCAAGGGGGTTAAAAGGCTGGCTGTAAAGGCCAGGCTGTCTAACACACAAATTCATGATTGTTTCAAGTGTATGGGCATGTTACGATTAAAATACAAGCTAAAATACATAAATACATACATCAATTTGGCATTACATTGTATGTGAACAAGCTAATTGCTGCCCACTCAACACCTATTGCATTCAACAGTAACCCCAATAGCTGTAGCTACAGTATTGAAAAATGTAGCAAATTCTAAGTCAGATTAGTGCTTGTTGCTGAATGTAGCCTATATCCTGGAAGGGTTGGGTTCCTCCCTCTGTTGTCCCTTCCCATGGTTTCTTCCATTTTTTTTTATTAAGTTTTTCGCTACCCGATGGGAGGAAAAGGTAAAGGGGGTGCCATTTGCTTCCATGTGAAATATGGGCCTATGGGGCACTTTGAGACTGTAATGTGATTAAGGGCTACAGTATATAAACAAACTTGACTACAACGAGTGGCCACATCTTTCTCCAGGGCACAATACAGTGGGTTTAATTCACCATGAACCATGTATGCCATACATGGTACATGTATGGCATACATGGTACATGTATGGCATACATGATGAAATGGCTATTCTGTCGATATGTCCTATCATGTCAGATTTTTAAACGGTAGCAGCACATTTAAGTTATACTATTTTACATATTGTACAAGGCTAAAATGATGGTGTAGAGTCAACAGGTCAAAATAACTGAATTAGGATTAGGAGGCATGAGTAATGATAATGAGGACAATTACACAATGTGGGTTTGCAGCGTAGCTTGGTGTAACCAGACACAACATTCACTTTGTGAATAGGGCCTGGATATGCTACATTGCGGATTGTTTGCAATCATTGTAACCTAATGAGTGTAGAGCTCGGGTTAATTTTGAAACTATTTCAGCAGGCAGAACCAATTGGCGTTTCTACAACTATTCATATCGCTTCATGAGGCTTTACCGCTAGTGCCAATGTTGGAGCTACATTTCAAAACAAGCGCTTGACTTCAACGCCATCGCACAATGGTCTCTGATTGGTCTGCTTTTCACACTAGCTGAGAGGACCGAGAACCTTCATGCGATCAGGGCTTCCAGACTACTGTAATATCTAAATGGAAAATGAGCTGAGCAGCGGAGCCAGGTGGGACTCACAGGTCCGTGGTGTGCTCGGGGATGTGGGCCGGTGCACGGGTCAGCTTCTGGTTAGAGCAGTCCACCACAGTGCCCTCACAGCGACACCTCTCTGGACACACTAGGTCCTGGAAGCAATCCCCGCTCAGACGGCTACGATAGTCCTCCTGGCCTGGAGAGGGGGAGGTGTGGGGGGGGGGGAGGATACGAGGGCAAGATGGGGAGAGAGGAATAGAGGTACGGTTAGCAAGGATGGGTGATGGGCGGAGAGAGGGGGAGAGAATTCAGGAAGAGGGAGCGGGAAATAGAGAACAAGAGAGAGAGAGAGAGAGAGAGAGAGAGAGAGAGAGAGAGAGAGAGAGAGATAAAAGGGGTGGATAAGAGAATATTGTCGGGGAAAATAAGTACAGACAGGTATTAAACAAAAAAACAGACGGACACAAATATATAGCACCAGAGGTTTTTAATAAACTAACTTATAAATCAGGTTTCTTCCCAAAACATTGGATTCACAGTAAATGTATTGGAACAAGTGTTAGGCACACCACATCTTCTTTGGTTATACTCTAGAACAGTTGATCAAACAATAAGCTGCAGGTCTTCACCGTACTGCGGTACGCGGCACCGATGCATCATGGGGGAATTGCATGATGGCTACCACGTCACTGCAAATCACATTACTAAAACAAAGATCCAGGCCATTCCGCAGATGCCTTGTGTAGATTAATGTGTTTTAGCCCAGGATGTTTTAGTTTAACAAGATGTGCCAGAGGCACTATCTGTTATTTAGATGTACGACCCCCGATATTATTCATGGCTGCTGCCGATGACGCGTCAGGCCTGGTTTACATCATGTGGCACCGCTGTTGTCCTGGTTCTCATGGTTCCCTCGATCCTTCCTCAATCTCTCTATTTCTCTCCTCCCTAGACATGGTGTCTGCTACGGTACCACACAGTATTCTGCTTTATCATAGTGAGGGTCTCTCTCTCTCTCTCTCTCTCTCTCTCTCTGGACCAGACTTAAGTTTTCCCTCCTCTTAGTGTCTATATTTCACCCTCTCATCTCCTCTGGCACACACTCTTTATGGGTCTCGTCTGTTCACTGTCTGCCCTCGTTGAGCAACAGAGACCACCTATCGAGAGGTCCTTACCAATAAACAAGCTGGATTCGTACTCTGTTTATGATTACTGTGTGTGTGTGTGTGTGTGAGTGTGAGTGTGCACATGCATGTGTGTTCTTATTGGCCGGTAGTAGCACTCTTGGCTCTTGCATGTTAGATGGCAGGTTGACAGGAAGTAGAGAGAGAGAGAGAGAGAGAGAGAGAGAGAAGGTAGGATGATGGTAGGATGAAGAATAGAGGTAGAGAAGGAGCCAATAAAGGAAAGAAGGAAAGAATAAAATAAGAAAAAGATAACACTTTATTAATCCCAGAGGGCAAATATTATGTGAAAGGAAGAATGATTGAAAAGAAAAAAGAAGACTGGAAATGCAATGAGAGAAGAAAGTAAGTGATAAGTGAAAGTAAGGAATATAAACAGAGAGGGAGGATGGAAGCAAGGAAGGAAGGAAGGAAGGAAGGAAGGAAGGAAGGAAGGAAGGAAACATCATGATAAATAATTCCCCCACTAGTAGTAGTGGTTGACATATTTGTAAGAATAATCATTCTGCTCTCCTTCAGCACTTAGCAGAAAACAGGGCGTGGTTCCTCTCTTCACAAAGGGGCAGGGTCAGCCATGCCGGTCATTTAAGCACTGCCATGCTATTGGACAACGACCCCCATTCGTTTTACAGACAAATGAAGGAACTGGCATGAAGCACAAATACATACTGTACATGGCGCGGCAGGGTAACACACAGTGCAGTCTTCTGAGCGATGCTACTGCTCCTATAAATACAAACCCCCAACAACATTGTTCTATACAGTATGCAGAGCAAGCGACCAATGGGCTCACAGTTCCGAGGTGTGCAACGGGCTGGGAAAGGTGGGCGTGGCTAGCAGCTGGGAGGGTGCGGGGCGGTCCCTGGCGCTTGACGGAACCATGTGATGTCAAAACAGGCTGGGCCACATGGTTAGATCAAGCACAAGAGACAGCCGCACTGACCAATCAGAATGCAGGTCCACACAGGAGCAAGGCGGGGCAACAAGAAGCTGCACCAATAGAATGCGGGTCCACCCAGGGGGGCGGGGAGTGAGAGAGTGTTCCACCAATAGGAAAGGGGTCCACAGAAGTGGTCCATGGAGGAGGAAACAGACACAGACAGACAGACAGACAGACAGACACACACACATATGTGTACAGATGCATTCTAGTTCTGTGTTTCTCTGTTATTCTTTGTTAACTAGCTAAAGAATGTGTGTATCGTGCGCGCGCACACACACACACACACACACACACACACGTGCACACATGCGCACACGCTGTGGGAGACAGTTGATGGGAAATGTCTCCCGAGAGCCTCTGACATTCTGATAGCTGTAATTAGTATGATCCATGAGTCATATCACAGCTGAGCTAATCAACCTAACTACATATAGAGAGAGGGTGCGTGGTCGTCGTTGTGTGTGTGTGTGCCTGTGCGCGTGTGCAAGTGTGTGTGCACGTGCACGTGTGTGTGTGCCTGTGCGTGTACATGTGGGTGTGTGTGCGTGTGTGCGTGTGTGTGTCTGCATGTGCGCGTGTGTGTGTGCAAGTGTGTGTGCGCGTACATGTGGGTGTGTGTGTGTGTGTGTGTGTGTGTGCGCGCGTGGTCATACCTGTGCACCTGAACTTCTTGCCCTTGACCTGGCTGATGCGCTTGTTGGCCAGGCGTCGGGGGTGGCTGCAGCGCGCCCCACTGGTCTCTATGGGGTTGTCAAACAGGTAGTCAGCCAGCCACTTCAGGTGGCAGTCACACATGAAGGGGTTCTGGGCCAGGTGACTGCAAAGGGAGGGGGGGACAAAACATTAACACACATAACATTACACAAGCATTTTGAAGATGTTTCACCCCCAGCTCATGGCTATCCTCCACTTGGGCGTTGCAATTGACTCTGCAATTGAATAATTTACAGTATGGGCGTCCACTACTGCAATAAAGTGAACTAGAGTAGACTAGCACACAAAACAAAAACGGTTGTTTCAGGGTGGCCAGCTGTGTTTAGAGAAATGCTTGAAGACCTTGCCTTCCCTTGGCACCCTACAAAGCAGACAGGCATATAAAGTGTGGGCCAGGACCCCCCCAAGTGTGTGCATGTGTGTCTGTGTGTGTCTGTGTGTGTGTCTGTGTGCATGTGTGCATGTGTGCATGTGTGTGTGTGTGTGTGTGTGTGTGTGTGTGCATGTGTGTGTATGTGTGTGTGTGTTAGCGTTAGCTCTCACAGGGTCTTGATGGAGCGCAGGGGCGTGAATAGGCCTTTGCTGATGGTCTGCAGCTTGTTGTCATACAGAGACAGCAGGTTGAGGCTCTGCAGGTCCTGGAAGGTGTTCACTCTCAAACAGTTGATCTTGTTGGCGTTCAGCAGCCTGCGGCACGACAGAGAACGCACACACGTCATGTGACTATGAGGGGAGAAAGTTCTATAGAGGCAATTATGGGGCCAGCACAGTTTGAAATCGTGATTTGAAGTGACAGAATTGACATGCCTCATTGTGTGTGTGTGTGTGTGTGTGTGTGTGTGAGATCAAAAGGACGTTTGAATGGCAGGAAATGTTCGCGCCTCCATTGCAGCAGTGTTCTGCCTCCTGTGCCCTCGCAGCTGCAGGTGGTTAGTTCACGCTCCCCCCGTGTCACCTCCTATACCGCTTCCCTGCGTCCTGTGTTTTTCTCAGACGCCTTCTTGTTCACCCTGCCTCCCTACATCTTCTGTCACAACATCCCCCCCCACACACACACACACACACACGCACACGCACACGCACTACCCCAGCACCCGACGCCTGTGTGCGAGGTAACTAACTTAGTAGAGCAGCTAAGCCTACGCTAAAAACATCAAGCCGTCCTAACGAGTAGCTGGGCTGACACCGACACGCACACACACACGCACGCACGCATGCAGCTCTGCGGCATGCTCGCGCCTCATTAGTCGGCTCACAGGAGGACTAATTACTTGAAGCTGCACCACTAAAACAAAGCAAGGCCGACGATATAAACAGAGGCTCCGCTGAGCAGTAAACATGTTTTCAGCTTGGCCTTAACTCGCCAGTTAACTCACTGGTTCTCGCATGTTTTGACATGAGACGCCCTTTCACATCCTATTATCGCCGTAGCGCCATAATCACACATCCTAAATACAGTAGAGTCACTTTGTCATTGGAGCGTTTTACCAAAACACCCATTGCTGGCATTGACAAGATGTGCCTTCTGAATGGAGGACCGACATTAACAAACACATCATTCATCTATTACAAAGAAAGACATGCACATCGCAGGGCAAGGTGAGATACTAAGTATCTAATGATAGTCTAATCCTACAGTCTAGTCCTAAAACAGTGTTTATATACAGTGTAATATTGTACATACAATAAATGGTAGTACTGTCTTTAAACTTGTTACCTTCTGTCTCAAACCTGTCTAATACAGTGGTGTGTATGTGTTCCCTCTCTCCACCATCATTCTTCCCTTCCTCACACCCCCCCCCCCATCCTTGTTCCCTCAACCCATCCCCCTCTCAACATCCCTGCTCTATCTGCTATCTGTGTGTGTGTGTGTGTGTGCGCGTGTGTGTGTGCCACAGGCGCAAACCTTCAGCCATGTAGCCTATAAAAGGTGCACGTGAGTGAGAAGCCCTCATTCTAATTGTCTCTGCTTGGCTTCCCTTTACGACAGAGGAGCGCAGCGCATCAGGTGTTTCTGCGGCAGACACTGCGGCAAACGGCAAAGGCCAGAACTATATTTTGTGTACAGATGTGGTAGCTGTTGTATAAGCAAGACGCTTGTACTGCTACACTGCGAAGTATCGGCGTTAGCTCGCCACCAGCCAGGAATTTGATTAGCAACTATAGCTAGTGTTGAAAAAGCACAACATTTGCTTGTATAAAGAAATAAATTTTTATCTTGAGATCTTCACATTGCTCACAGGAAACACTTCAAATTAGGATGATGCATGAGTTAATGGTCATGAAGGACAGTTGTGGGCCGGAAGTCATTTATTACTGTTGATTTACAAGCAGTGATGGCTGCTTGATGGATCATGTATAAATTAACATGCTGTAGCACTTTAAAACACAACTGAATACGGAACACGGAACCTTTAGGTGACAATGTAATATAGTCCAGGTCTACTAAAGGAGAGCATTTACAATGAAATCACATGCAATAAGCATCTGCAAAGCTACTGCTAGGCAGCAACCATGGTGGCTAGCGATAGCTTTACAGATGTGATTTAATTTCAATATAATTAAAAATGCTCTAATCCTTGGGATTAAATACAGTGAACTACATGTCTTCATGATTTATATCAGGGTCTATTATACATTCCAGGTGGTCTTAGAATTTCACATACATGCACACTGCTCTCTATCTATTTATTAAATACAACACTGAATACGAAAACACAATGTTCAAATGCAAGGAGCATTTATTTAGCCAACTGTATATATATATATATATATATACACCTCTCCGGGAACCATCACCTTATCGTGGTGGAGAGGTTTGGGTGCCCCCATGAACCTGAGGGCTGTGTTGTCT
>JAODTR010077336.1:0-15103 GCA_025399935.1 Amblyopsis rosae | reverse complement strand
GTACCAGGGTCAAGGGGTCCTTTTACACAAACCTATATATAGAGCATTCCTTCTGAACAAGAGGTCTTCCCCTGCTATAGAGTATAGGTGGCCAACTGCTCGCTAGTGAACCCTAGTGGCTTCTTGTGTCACTGTTGCTTTTTTCTTAAGTCACAATGTTCAGGTAGGCTGTGAGTTATGGATGCCACGTTATTACATAATTTAATGTGTGTGAAAACAAGTTCTAAAAGTGGGAACAAACTATCGTATACCTTTTATAAGTCTTTTTACTTGAGGCAGAAATAGACTAATTTATCTTCTGCTTGCGAACATATCCATTGCAAAACAAGTTCCGTATTGCATTTAACAGATGCCTAAATCCAAAGCGACTTACTGTCAATAGGTCATACAGCAGCAATCGTAAGCAAACAAGATTCTATTCCAATAACGACAGCACTGCGTTAACAGGGATTACACCTTACCAATATATTATTAATTCTTCAAAGACAATTGCTCATAGCATAAATAATATAGTGGCTAATTTCTAAGAGCAGGAAGAAAGGCATTTTTAATATAGAGAAGATTAAATGATAGAAAACTCGAGCTACCGAGGTGGGTCTCTTGCGGAAGATGGGTAATGGGTTTCTGCTGTCCGGACTCTTGCCTGGAAGCCCGTTCCACCACCCCACCACCCTTCCTCTCTCCTGTGCAGTGGTATGAGCCCTCCCAGTTTGGAACGTGGTGGGCCGTTCTGTCGTGCAGCATGAACCTGGCGGGGTGCCTGGGCCCGCTCCTGGCCACCGTGCTCCTGCAGTTCTACGACTGGAGGACCCTGATGACCATGTCGGGCGCGCTGTGCGCAGCCTTCGCCTTCGTCTGCCTGGCGTTCGTGAAGAACGAGCCAAGAGACGTGGGCCTGCCCAGCATCGAGGCCAGGCAGGCCCAGAAGGGAGCGAAGGGAGGTGAGGAAGACAACGTGGTCCGCATCTCAAACGCTGTTCAGGTCGGCCAAGTTTTGTAGTTCTGTATTTCTGTAAGTATTCAGATAGAATATGGTTTGCTCACAGTTGCAGGCGTTTGACCCGTCTCCAACTATTGACAAATGCACACCATATAAGTGGCTTTGGATGAAAGTGTCTGCCAGATGCTGCAGATGTCAATAGTTTGGTACTTCGTGTTGACGTGTGCTTTGTCCCATCCTTCCAAGGCAACAGTGGGAGCACTCTGAGAGAGTTCCTCCTGTCACCTTTCCTGTGGGTGCTGTCCGTGTGCTACCTGGTGGTGTTTGGGGTGAAGACGGCTGCCACGGACTGGGGACAGCTCTTCCTTATCCAGGAGAAAGGACAGACCGTCCTCATGGGTACACTTTAGGGCTGTCCCGAGTACCATTTTACAGGTTTCGAATACTTGATGGTATTTCCGAACGAGTATTTGAATACTCTTTTTTTTTCACCATTAAAAACACCCAATTATAATTAAGAAGTATAACAGAAGTAATCTTCGATTCCTCCTTCAGTGAGCACAAATGTAAACGTAGCAATGTGCTCAAAATGGCCACTTTGATTGACACGTCAGTTGAGCCAGTCAGAGCTGTTAAATAGAATATACCTCCTGTATTACCCAATAAGAGTGTGTGTTGAATGAATAGCCTCACTCTCTTCTTACAAACAGTAAGTTGCAGTCAAATGTGTTGATGACACAGTGTAGGGCAGGCAGTTACATTTCAACATGTGTGTTTATATGGAGACAGTAGGGATTAATGGGAAAACATGCATGTATAATGTGAAAAAACGAATACTCAAATCCCAATATTTAAATCGAATACATACACTACAAATGAATACCCGAATAATCAAATATTTGGGGCCAGCCCTACTACACTGCATTAATCTTCACTCAAACAGAAGCTTGAGTGAAGTTTGGTGGTGGTGTACTTTTTTTTTTTTTTTTTTTATACAGGTGTGTAAATGCGTGTTGGAGCCAAAATAAGGGTTTTACTTTGTAGCTTTAGTGTTGTACACTGGGTGGTGCATTGAGGGAGGAAGTGGTTTTCACCAACATTCCTGGTGATTGTTCCAGGTGTGTGGAACGGGAAGCCCTACAGTTTTATTACAGCGTAAGGTCAGCACTTGTAATAAAGCTGTGAATAAATTAATCCACAATTTCCAACTACTGTAACCCACACATAGCATTGGACTTTGGCATATGCGTATTGGTATCCCAGAAGACACGCTCTCCTGTTCTCACCTCAGTCGTTTATTTAACTTTATTGGTATAGTTAAAAGTCTGCTACACATGCAACATTTATTTTAGAGCAGACAACTGTCTTGTGTTAGCTTGGATGCGGACTATCTTCCTAATCTGAAGCATTTGATGGACATTTTGGTCAACAACCAATCACTCCAGCTGGACAAGATAGCAACATGAGTTCAGTTCAGATAAAAAGTGACAGGACAGATGTTTTAACGTCCACTGTTTCCCAAAAAGGCAGTTCCTACATGAGTGCCCTAGAAGTAGGGGGTCTGGTGGGCAGCTTGGCTGCGGGCTTCCTCTCAGACCGAGCTGTTGCACGGGTAAGTGAGGGACGAGACCTCTGTGGTTGTCATGGTGATTGTTTCTCGATAGTTTCATGTCACAGCGGAATTTTTTAATCTTTTAAATTTGTTCTCTCGCCTTCCAGCAAGGCTTGAGCACCCATGGCAACCCTCGCCATGCCCTGCTGTTTGTTATGATGGCTGGTATGTGCGTGTCAATGTACCTCTTCAGAGTCACCATTACACCAGAAGTCCCTGAGGTAATCTCACTCTTTTCTAGTATATGGAAGTGATTCGCCTGGGCGGGCAGCTAACCTAAGTGCACATTCATTGTTTAGGAGCCCCCACTTTGGGTCCAAGGCCTTCATCCCATCTCTGTCCTTATTGGCCTGTCGGAGAAGGAGGTAGGCCTATGCTAATTATTTAAGGTGACCTATAGGTCTGTGCTAATTATTTAAGGTGACATATAGGTCTATGCTAATTATATAAGGTGACCTATAGGTCTATGCTAATAATATAAGGTGACCTATAGGTCATGCTAATTATTTAAGGTGACCTATAGGTCTGCTAATTATTTAAGGTGACCTATAGGTCTATGCTAATCTTTTAATGTAACCTATAGTGAGCTATTGTGAGCTAATTCTAAGATAATACATTTGTCAAATATCACCTAATATATCTTTGCATTTTGTTAGCTTAACGGTCTCTGTGTGCGTGGTGAAAATATTATACTGTACCATACTTCTGCACATCCCTGGCTCCGCAAATATGAACGCAAACAAATTGGCGAACATCGCTCACAACAACGACACCCTTGGCTTCACAATGCATTTCAATGTGTGGGGTGGAACTTCCGAGAGAGTTTGTTTTGATTTGAGATCGAAGTTAGCAAGCGTTCTTGAGAATGACAAAACACGCCTTTTTTGGCTTTCTAGTTTTCCATTTGCTGAGGCTGAGAGGAGCTCGTTCAGGAATCCCTGTGAATTCCACATTTGGTTTCCTCCACAGATTTGGATCCTGGTCCTCGGTGCCTTGTTTGGGTTCTGCTCCTATGGACCAATAGCCTTGATCGGAGTAATAGCCAGTGAAAGCGCTCCGTCAAACTATTGTGGAACCTCCCATGCCATTGTTGCTCTAATGGCAAATGGTAAGCTGTGAGCAATTTTGAAGTGTTCCGATGCAGAAACCTTTTAAATCCTGCTGGAAAAAAAAAGCACTGTAGCAATTTGCAGTTTCCAACAATTGGAATATTTATTAGGTTTCTATATTTGGGTTAATTAATTTCACCTTTATTGCAATGAAAAGGTTATTTGTCACTGAATAAAAAGTAATATCTTCCAAAAACGTTAGAAAATCTTAAAATATTGGCAATTTAAAAGCACGTCAGATGGACTTGGATGTTTTTGCATCTGAACTCTTCATTTGATCAATGTTATGTACAGATACAATGCAGGCAATTAATCTGTTTAGGGACATGCATCATTTTGAGGATCATTGTTTTTATGGTCTCATTAAAACAGTCTTACTTTATTTTGTGTACAGTTGGGGCTTTTATGGCTGGGCTCCCCTTCAGTACAATTGCCAAGCAACACAACTGGGACATGGCTTTCTGGGTGGCTGAAGTAACAATGGCCGCTACCACTGTGGGATTCTTCCTCCTACGTAACATGCGCACCAAAATGGGTCGGATCGCAGAGAAAATGGACTGATACCTCCTGCTATCGACAGCCAGCTCTCGATGCCCTTATTTGGTTTTGGTTATAGGTGGCCATCTACTTCCATTGTCGACTGCTCATGTAATACAGAGCGCATACAAAGAGTTGGTTTGGCAAATAATATGGATGTAGGCACTAGCAGGAAGAATGTTTATTAAACTAGTGTTTTTTTCTTTCCTTTTTTTTGTTTGTTATAAATGTGATCGATGAAATGAAAAATGCCATTGGGTTATATTACTGTGAAGACATGCAACGGTAAATCTTAACCACAAGTCAATATTAAGGAGAAATATTTGTTATATTTAATAGATGTTGAGTCAGCAATTACAGGTGTGCAGCTTCTAGTGATGTTTTAAGGAAATCAGTTTTTACTTCTGATATTTCATAGTATTTTAGTCTCGCTCTGTCCAGCTTTATATAGTATGTGTATTAGACTATATTAAGTGGAACAAATATTTTGAGAGCAGCTTGGTGAGAAAGTATTTCTCACTGTCTAACTCGCCTTCAGTGGAGGTCAGTTACATTCAATTATAGAATGTTTACCTATGGTTTAACTTTTGCATATTCTAGACTTTTTATGTCTAGATATTTGCACATAGACTTTTACACACTTTCTCGATTCTCTTGTATGATCCCTCATTCAGTCTTACAAGGTGTAAAACAATACGAAAGCATGTGATTATTTAATGCACATGAGGTTCCTGGTCATAATGTCAACACTTTGTAATTCAATGGACTGCTATTAAAGCAGGCTTCATGTTCAGGTAAATATTAGTATAATAAATGTTTTGTCACTCAGGAGTTGCTACACATTGTTTCGCTCTTCATCTCCCAACATCTTCACTATTACAGCTGTAAATGCTCTAACATTACATTTTCAATGCCACTTGAGTAAAATCTGCTTAATGCATATTGTAGTAAGAACGATTAATTACAGTATTTTTTTATGTATGAAAACATAAGATAAGAAACATAAGAAATATACTACCGTTGACATTAAGCAACATAGTGTTTCACCAATTAGTCATTAAGAGAAATAGTTTTTCTAACTGACTTTTGACTTTCATGTTAAATAAATGTGAGGCACATATTTTCAATTTATTTGTACGGAAATATTCTGTTCAGTAATGTGCTGGTAAGTGGTTTACATATCACTGTTTTTAACATGCTTAAGGCACATGTTGTGGTTTATTATCTGCAGAAATGTGGAAAAACTTTAGAATGAACCATTTGTCATTACTGAAACTTCCTCTAGGTGGTGATAATGTATGTCATGTCTCTAAGGATAGCCATCAAAATATTATCTTATTTAAACTGAACTACAGTATATGTTATACTATTCGAACTTATTTAAGTTATGGCAATTTACTATAATTGTTAAGTAATATTTAGGTTTTTGTTTAGCCATGTACAGTATGTTAGCAGAAAATATGATTGAAAAGAATATGAATAATTCATTGTTTCCAAATGGGTCCAATAAGAATATACATATACTTGAGAGTGTCACTGTCAAATAAGGAAAATTTTTTTATCAGTAAAAAATAAAATAAAATTCATGCATGCATTTTTATAAAGACCTGTATTTACAGGCCATCAGCAGACAAATGACACCACCTTGTTTTGGTGTTAAAAGCACAGCATACATGCATTTTCTGGCGAGGACAGTCTAGTATTTATGTATATATACTGTGTATACATACAGTATATTATTAAAAGTATTAAAATACATTTGACTATTTGACTAGAGTACACACTGAGTCCCTATTGAATTCAAGGCATAATTTTAACTTAACAAAAGGTTTCTTTGTCTCTGAACATGTCATTTGCATTTGGGAATACAAGTAGAGACTTTTCCTTTATTGATTATTGCAAACATATATAAAAACTGAGGCCCCAGACACGCATACCGTATAAATATATGGATAATTTTACTGAATGTTGGCAGAATACATTTTTAGCCATTAGGTGGTTATCACTGAGTAATGTCATTAAGCAGCCAACATCTATTGACTTTTCAAAAACATAAAACCCATTTAAGTAAACAAGAACTCACAAAATAATTTACCACCCCCTCACGTCTTTCAGTAGGCACTTCAACTTGATAAAACTCTTGAGTTGTAACAAACATTCGTGCATCCTGTCCCTGACGTTCCATCGAGCACTTCTGTCCTGACCCCTGAGGCTTGCATCAGAAACTGAGGTGCGTTCAAATACAGTAAATTGAGGCAAACGTTTTTCTTTGAACGTTGAAATTCTAACTTTTTTATTAAGTATATATTTATTTTCAAAATGTATATACCAGAAAATGTTAAAATGCTTTAGCTGTAGATAGCCTATGTGATGAATGCGAGTTCTACAACCACAGCTTACACAATACTTGTCTGAAGTATTGATAATGATTGACAACGATCATAATCCTACAAAAAATTATGCCTTCAGAAAATACATTAGCTGACAGTAAGACAAGATAACCTCTTAAAAGAAGAATACAATTGAAAACATGAATACTTTCTGGGATAAAACATCTGGGTACACATCCACCGTCCATGTTTGTTCACAGAGAACTACCTATTCTGACTGTTAAGTGTACAAATTCACAAACATTCGCATTGGACTCAAAGCAAACAGTTGCTTTTGTTTTGCTATTTTGAACGCACCTCTCGTCGTCTGTCCATCACTGATAATTCCTGTCTCTATTCAGCCATTCGCAGTGACTGTGGCGTTCCGAGGACAGGTGGTCTGATTACATCAGCAAGTGTGCTCAGAAGGAGTCACCGCCGGCAAACTGACATCATTCTGGAAAAGTGTCCCGCGCCGTTATTCCACACACATAATTCCCATAGTCTACGTGGCTCGCTCTCTCCACAGAAGCAGCAGGTGACCAAACCCTAACTTGTTACCCATGGCGACAGAACGCTCTTTAGAACTGTTTCAGATGACACGCGTGCGTCTTGAGCCATCATCTGAGCAGGTAGTCTCGTGGAAGTCCACTGAACTGCCTCTCTTGCAGCGCCTGGTCTACGGTACGTACAAAGGAATTGATAATCCTTCTCATGTCGGGCGTGAAGGGGTCGAAGGAGGGTCGATTGGCCCCAGAGCGCTTGAAATGGCCATCCTGGTTGCTCTGTGCACACAGCAGCCTCTCCTCGGTCACAGTAACGTTTAGAAAGGAGGTGATGAGGCGGAGCTGGGGGAACAGCGCCCTCTGGAGTTCCTCGTAGTGCACTACCAGCAGACGCTGGCCGTACTTCAGCCAGCTCAGTGCGTGAGACGCCCACCAGGGGGCGTAGCTGTCAACAAATTCTGGCCATTCTGGATGAAAGAAAAAACAGTAGACAGCCGATGACGGATAGATAGAAAACAATTGCAATTGCCATGAAGCGGTAAGGTTTTCTTATTGTAACGTTATTTAATACATTATTGTTGTTGTTATTATTATCATTATTATAATTAGTGTTTATTATGGCTGAGCAGGCATGGATTTGTCATCTGTTGTTGACATAATCTCACTGCAGCGTCTAAAGGCTGCAAAGTGTGCTTTGTTTTTTAAATGTCACATAGGGGCATGTGCTGTTTAAAGGTATACTTCAGTGCTATGTAATTCTGGATAAAACTTGTTGATATTTATACTCAATTAAATGCCATTGGGTACTCCCTCAGAAGACCCACTCCACATATTGGAAGCACATTGCAAAGGCGAGGATGCTGTTATGTGCGGTCTGCACCACCGCAAAATTAAACTGAAGCTGAATCCTGGTCTCGCGAGGCCACTTCAGCTTCAGTTTAATTGTGCAATGTGTTTGTGGAGCCAGGGCTGTGTTACCGCGTGTGTATTAGCATACAATCGTTTACTACAACTTTAAGAACCACATGCGCTGCAACAAACCGGGAACTGAATTACGGCTCGTATCATAACAGGAAAATGCAACTCTCTCCTTGTGATGCACCCCATTCATGTCACAGATTTTAAAAATGTCTTTGGTGAGTTAGAGTGTTATTTATGACAGCGGAGACTGCAGAACTTTAACCTCTATTGTTAAATTTGTTAGATTTTGGTCTCACACATGAAGACTTGGCAAAGTGAACTGAATTCCCTTTTATGGGTAATGTAAGTGTATGTAAGGTGTATGTGTTTCCAATGAGGGAGCACCCCGTGGCATTAAATGGAGAGGTGTGTTTGTTTTGATTTGAGTTCAAATACCAACAAGCTTTCTCCAGCATGACTCACTTTACCTTTAACACCCAGTTCTCCAACGTACCAGCTATTTCCTGTCACAGGCTTTAAAAATCAACACGGTCTCATTCCCAACTCGTCAAAAACTGCAGCTTGGTCAATGGCCTTTCTCGTCAATTTTCGAAGCGTCAGAAAGCCTTTGGCGTCTCAGGATGAAGACGTCGGTCATTGAATAGATGAAGAATAGTAGATAAATAATCAATATACTATCGAGACATGTTATAATGTAATTACCTGAATTGCATTTTAACATGTATCGATAGTATATTGATTATTTATCTACAACCAGGAGCTAATACTTGCGCTGAAATTGCATGCCCATATAGCTAAAAATAAACCGGTGGTAGTAACTCCGTAGTCTTGCCGTAACAGTCAATGACCGAAGTGTTCATCCTGAGACGCCAAAGGCTTTCTAACGCTTCGAAAATTGATGAGAAAGGCCATTGACCAAGCTGCAGTATTTGACGAGTTGGAAATGAGACTGTGTTGTAAATATACCTTTGCTCTTCCACTGTGCATCTGACGCATGGCCCAGATGCCCGGCACACTTGCGGTTAAATTCGGCCATGAGAGAGCGGTAGGGGTTCCGGATCAACAAGATGGTGGAGTCGAACATCTCTATGTCCTTCTGGCCGCTCTCGTGAGTTTTGATACAGATGGTGCGACCGCTCTTCCAGTAGTCCTTCTCTCCTTTGAAGCCTGTGACACAGAGTAGAGTAATGCCTTGCAGAGGACTGACTGGATGTGGGCAATACCTCATTAACCGCCCTCAGTGGCTCTCAACAGTCCTAACCCCAGTACCCACATTTGTCCTTGGTTATTAAGTTACCACACAGAAATAATTAAATTCGATTCTAAACCATTATAATTTATTGCACACAATGTGTTCAGTAATCCACAATCTCATCTACATGCAAAATCAGCAACGAGAGTTTATTCACAAATTGAACAGCGCAGTAATCACAATATATATATATATATTTTTTTTTTTACTTTTAACATGAAACTTCAGCATCCGAATTTCGAAAGTTATATATTGTTTTTAATGAAGTTCAAACATTTGACGTTGCACGAAAGTGCAGGTACGCCGGCGACCCACTCAACATTAGCTGCTGGGTCAGGACCCACCAGATGGGAGCCCCTGCTCTAAAACACACGGCATCTTTGCCTCGCCCACCTCTGTTGTACAGGGTGCCGTCAAAGTAGAAGCTTCCGGTGTAGTGTCCGGTCACCAGCTCCACGAGATGGCGCACCCAGGTGTTCCCTGCACCGGGGAAGCTGGCGAGAGCCACCAAGGACCTCCGCTTCTGAGGCAGGAACATTCGCTCCCTGCACCTGGAGTCTAGCGGAGGACAGTGAGACACAATGCAGTCACAAAGTACCACAACTGTGTGCACAGCAGTGATTCAGGTGATTCAGCATCGGGATATGGTGAATCGAGATTTAAAGTTTGTATACTTAGTTGCCCTTGCGGCTAAAATGAGAGTTGCAAAGAGATTGTTGTGGATTGAAGCAGTGCTGAGTGGCTATGCTCACATTTGTTGTGCATGCTCCCCTTACAACTACATGACCTTTGAAATAATTGTATTTTCTCCGTTGTACGTTGATATTTTGATCTGTCTTCAACAACAGCCTCAACAGGTCAGTGAAAGTCAATTTTAAATGTTCTTTATAAATAAATGTACTTACTTATTTACGTAAATTCATCCTGCATACGCTTGGCGCTTGGCATTCATTTGTGGTTTCTTGAGTCAGTATGTAATCATCAAGCCATCATGAAGTGTACCTTTCAAATTTGGTGAACTGGGGCGAATGTTCGCAGTGAGCGCATTTTGTTTTAACTTTTAAACAAGAACGTTTTGCGAAACCAGATTGTTACATATAAAGTGTAACCCCTCGGTCCGGCATCCATTTGTGTTCGCCGGGATGTACCGCTTTAGAATGCTCGTGTGTGTTCACAAACGTTAGCTGCAAACTCAAAAGCAGATTTAGTTTTTTAAAACTACCGTCTCTCCAGCGTGATGTCTCACCAAGGACGGGTGTGTGATAGACCTGGTAGCAGCCAGGCTCATCTGGGTCTGAGGCGGTGGCGAGGGGGGCGTCGGTGTGATTCCGGCCGGCACCGTCCAAACATGGCGGCTGCTGCTGCTGCTGCTGCTGCAAGCTGAGGCTGAGCAGCGCGGACGTCTGCGTGCAGAAGCAGCAGGGCTTCCTCAGCACAGCCAGCGGGAGTTCCTGCAAACCCCGACCCAAAGTGCTCCAGTCAGGGGGGCGTTAAGAATATATCGATACACCCGAGCATCGCAATGTTACGTTGCACAATACAGGTCTATTCTCTTAAACTGTATAGATTTTTTGTTTTACTCAAATTATTTGTAAAAGGGACTATGTACAAAAAATAAATAAATAATAATAACATATATATATAGCCTTTCTTACAGTATCGCAATATATCAAACGAGGGTCCCTGTATCGCGATACGTATCGTATCAACAGATTCACAGCCGTATCCATTCACAGGCTATGACCATATAGTTCTATGGCTATGACTCATCATGCCCCCCCTCCCCAACGATTCTTGACTCATTTACACAAATGCATAACATAATACCATTAACATGTATGAACCTTTCTGAAAGAATCGAATCAAACATGATTACATTTAATATATTAGCAACATATTTCAAATGCTGTAATTATAGATGAGCTAAGGTTATATATATATAATATTCCTTTAGACATTTTTAGATCCTTTCAGGACCCCCGAGAAAAGGATTATTTGGCCTTTCGGGGGGTCCTGGCCCACAGACTGAAGAGCACTCATTCAAACTAATCCTGTTGGAATTTTACAGAGTGCCTAGAAAGGCGTTGAGGCTCTATGTGTGTTGTGGAACATGGTGAACAATCACACAGACAGATACACACAGACACACACACAAAGAGACAAAGATACACACACACACACACACACACACACACACAAAGAGACAAAGACACACACAGACACACACACACACACACAAAGATAGACAAAGACACACACACACCAATACAACCAAACGGACGCAAACAGCATCATTCTCAGACAACATTTACTCCGGCTATTTCTGCTCTGCAACAAATGCAAAGCAGCGTGAAGGACTGACTGCAGACGTGGTCTGCTCTTCATTAACGCCCCACGCAGGGCTCCCACTCCAAGTGAAATGTCAAAACTTTACCCGACTTTCACTGACTAAAAATCTGAATTTCCATGGCCTATAACGAATGGAAAAACAGGCCATCAGAACAATGCCTGGGACAGCCAGCATTGCAACAACAAACAAAATGAATATGAATGTGATTATCTGTCGCCTAGTTACTATTGTAAACACAGATAGACTAGAATAGGTTCAAGATTGGTTGAGACATCTTAAAATGTACAGTAAACAATACCACATCCAGTAACTATGCTATGTAATAATATGCTATGTAATTATGCTGCAAACACGCTTCCCTGATATTCCATGATTTGACCCATACAATTACCAAATCCCCTGAATTTCCATGTCTGGAATAGACCTTTTAAATGTCATGATATTCCAGCTATACCGAGACCAGTGGGAACCCTGCACATTAAACGTTGAATAGTCAGTGTGTTGGAGCAGCTCTGCCTTCATATGGCACGGAGAGCTGCCTCCACAGTACGCTGATCTCAGGGGAGCCGAGGCAGATCTGTGAGCAGCTTCGTGGTGCGAGAGGCTGCCTGCTACACTACAGAGATGTGGCACAAGCTTCATACAGCAGACAGGCAGAGATAAAATGGTCACTTTGGAATATTTTGTATTTTTTAGAAGGTTTTCTCCACACACCTTATCAATGCAGATCTCCATGCAAGTATGCACCGTCAGGTTGGGTTGAACGGAGCAAATGGTGAAGGCTTTAACGGTGCTCTCTGGTATCTTGAAGCAACCGCTGTAGTGAACATTTCTGACTACGGGAAATTCATACATGTAATAATAATTACATATGTATTTCTATGTATTTAAACTTTATGCAGTATTATGCATCTTCCCGATGACCTTGACGTTTAAACTGAAGTTTACATTTCGACTAGTCTGCCAGTCAAAGTCTACATTGAGCACACTGTTGCGTTTATTTGCATATCTATTGATCTATTGCATATTTATTTGCATATATCATAAGACAATGTTACAGCGATCACATTATTGAATCTGAATTCCTGAAACTATATCGTATTTTAAATGCCCCTGTCACAAACTGTATCACATTTCAGTGGCATTTAAAATATTTATATATGCACTGCAATATGTTTTCGGCCAGCATTTAACCATATACTGTATATAAGATTACTATTAAGACTACTATTTCTGGCGCCGACTAGCAAGAGTAGCGACATTTAACCGTTGACTAATAATACACATCACAAATATTTAATGATTACTCATTGACATTGACAAAATAAGAGTTTACTTGCAAAAGTTAATGTGCAAAAAAATAGTTTTTTCTCTCGATTATTATTGTTTTTGTAATTAGGAGCCGAAATTGAAATCACAATTAAAATGTGATTCATTGCAAAGCCCTACTATACTGTATATTAAAGTTTTAAATACAGGTATAAAGAGAATTAGTCACATAAGGACAGTTGACTCACATTTTCTGTGACCTGGGAGCTGCTTCTCCACCTTGTATATGGACAGGCGCCCAACGCCTCCGCAAGGAGACCCCCTCTCACCGCGGCACACCAGGCTGCAGTCCTCCTCCGGAGCTGGGGCGCTGCTGATGCGGTTCCCACAATGGCATTCAGCTCCGTACTCCAGCCCTGCGAACTGGTACCCACTAGCACCCAGCACACACAGCACGTCAACACAACACACAACACACATCAACACACACACACAAAACACATGTCGACACACAACACACATAAACACACAACACAACACACGTCAACACACAACACATGTAAACACACAACACACATAAACACACAACACACATAAACACACAACATGTCGACACACAACACACATCAACACACAAACACAAAACACATGTCGACACACAACACACATAAACACACAACACAGATAAACACACAATAAACAACACATGTAATCACACAACAAACAACACACATAAACACACAACACACATAAACACACAACATGTCGACACAACACACGTAAACACACAACACACGTCAACACACAACACACATAAACACACAGCACGTCAACACACAACACACATAAACACACAATAAACAACACATGTAATCACACAACAAACAACACACATAAACACACAACACAGATAAACACACAATAAACAACACATGTAATCACACAACAAACAACACACATAAACACACAACACAGATAAACACACAACAAACAACACAGGTAAGCAAGCAATACATGTAAAAACAACAAATAACACACGCAAACACACAACACGTGTAAACACACAATATGTAAACACACAATATGTAAACACACAAAAAACAACACATGTACACACAACATACATAAACACACGTAAACACAGATTATCTTCAGATCACAAGGCTTTCCGTCAGGGCAGTTGATCACGCCAAGTATTTGGCCTGGGCTATATCCCGTAGGGAGCAAGTTAACATTTAAATCTTATTAGTTAATTCAGGCTTCCTTCAAGCATCTGATCCCCGTGATATTTTCTAGCTGCAGTGATCCTGCACGAATCAGGGTGTAGTGGTAATACCCATCTGTAGCAAGAGAGAGGTCACCTCTGATCTGTACTTTACATATCCACAGCTTTGTGACTCATCCCTTTCTCCTTGGTGAGATAGAGCCCTCATCAAAGTTGACCTTTTCACATGTGCTTTTTAGCTTGCTCATAAATTGCCTTGACTTTCCCTTTTGCTCATTTTAATGGCTGTTCCACTTAGGTAACAAGCATGGGGGCTGTAAATTTGGAGGGTCGAAATGATAGGTGACATGGCCTACTTCACCTCTTCATGGGGTGAGCTATAAAAAGAAACTCTAGGATTATTTTCAAAGGCATCGTTGCCTTTGGAATTATTCTGCAATGGCACACAAACTACTACTACTACTACTTTTCAAATCTAATAAAACAAACTTTTTCACAGACCAAATTTGGATCTGTAGTTTTTTGTTTGCTATATAAATGTACCAATAAATGTACATTTTAATTTGACTGTTTTGCAATTGCATACTATATTTGTCTGTGCGTTTGTTGTGTGTATGGACTGGCTAAGATGCAAATGAATTGCCCTTCATTAAAGTTATCTGAATCTGAAAACAATTGTACATGTAATATGCAGTATGTGTACTATTTTACATGTACCTAATACATTTACAGTTTCTTTTTCTTATTTTACATGTAGTAATAT
Organism: Amblyopsis rosae; assembly: GCA_025399935.1. Classification (NCBI taxonomy): domain Eukaryota; kingdom Metazoa; phylum Chordata; class Actinopteri; order Percopsiformes; family Amblyopsidae; genus Amblyopsis; species Amblyopsis rosae. The sequence goes on along the minus strand of JAODTR010077336.1, from coordinate 250 downwards.
ACAGTATGTCTAGTTTCCTATTAACTATTTTACGTTTACCTAATACATTTACAGTTTTGATGTATTATTTTACATGTACATAATTTCCAGTATGTCTAGTTTTCTATTAACTATTTTACGCTTACCTAATAAATTTATAATGTGGCCGCAGCGAGAAGACAATGCACATTTAACAAACAGGCCGCTGTTAGCCAAATTGCTATGGTCATCTCATTAAGCTTCCATGCGTCCATGCACTCTCCTTCTGGGG
>JAODTR010077314.1:0-15104 GCA_025399935.1 Amblyopsis rosae | reverse complement strand
CGGGATCCCCCAGTCAGAGCTTGCTGATGTTGCTCGGGAAAGGGAAGTTTGGGGTCCCTTGCTGAAGCTGCTGCCCTTGTGACCCGACTCCGGATAAGCGGGAGAGGATGGATGGATGGATATTATTATTCATATAATCGAGCATTAGTATATTGTACATTGTGTGTGTGTCTGTTCTAAAATGTTGCTTGGTACGGATTTAAAGCGAATGGACTGCGTTTCGGGGTGTGCATGTTTTGTGATTTGTTGTCCAACTTCTGCAGCAAGTAACATCCTTTCAACAGATGTTTGGAGGCAGAACAAGCATCACCACGCGTTGAAGCATCATGTAAACGGTGTGTGTTTTGTTCCCAGGGACGTTGAGCAACATGACGTTTGCCGTGGGCATCGCAGCGTTTGGAGCCCTGGGCTACTGCATCCAGCAGTGGAGGAGCCTGGCCACCGCAGCCAACACTCCCGGTGTGCTGCTGTTCCTGCTCTGTGTGTGAGTACGCTCCCGTGTGTGTGAGTGGGTGGGTGTGCGTGCTCGCGCATGCGTGTGGGCGGGTGTGCTCGCAAGCGCACGCGTGTGTGCAAGCTGTTTGTAGGAAAGTTCCTTATGACTGCTACCAGAGCCTGCCTGAAACAACTCTAGGTCGGTAGAAGAACATATTCAAAAATGTACTGTACAGGAATGTATTCAGTCATTAACTCTCTGCAAAAACAGAGGCAATAGACTGGAAAAAGCGCTTGTTGAGGGCATGTTTTAAAAAGCTTTTTACCATGGCTATGCCTCATGCTGTCCTGCTGACCGCAGCTTTGCCCCCAATATGTTGAAACCATGGAGACAAAGCCCATGGTTACATACTGCAGGAAATGCAGACGGACGGTCAGTCTACCAGAAGTAATTTGTTCCATTGAAGACAGACCGGCAGGAGTCCAGTTCAAGGGAAGGGTCGATTTTAGCTCCTGTGCATTGTTTCTTTTGCTGCATGCGTTGAGAGAGAGAGATAAACAATGTATTATTAATAATACGTTGTTGTTTCTTTGGTAGTTTGTGTTATAACTGTTTTTGCAAATGATCTGCACACAAGGACACACAGTGGTGCATTTTAATGTGTAAACTTCTATATTGTGTGTGTGCGTGATTAAAAACAAATGTGTGTCTGTGGTATTGTCTCACTTTCTGCTCCTTTCCTTTAGGAATCTTCCAGAATCGCCTAGATGGTTGTACTCTCGAGGTCACACAAAGAAAGCTGAAGAGGCCAGTATTACCTTTATTCCATACTGTATGTATATTGTTTGTATAGTATATTTCTACATTAAACTGGTAAACTCTGCGTGTCTTGCTTTTAAATTCGGCAACCATGTCAATAGTACGCTAGGGAAGTGCAATTCCTGTGGTTTGGTTAGACATATCCCTGTTGGCATTCATGCTAACAGGAGTTAGGATGACCTACCCCTGTTAGCGTTCATGCTAACGAGGAAAACCCAACCGTGTTAGCACGAATGCTATGCCTATTAGCATTCATGCTAACAGGGTGGACCTAACAGTGTTGGCATTCATGCTAACAAGGTAGACCTGTGCCTGTTAGGTCTTTCTTGCTAGCATGAATGCTATGCCTATTAGCATTCATGCGAACAAGGTAGACCTATGCCTGTTAAGTCTTCAGTGTTAGCATGAACGCTATGCCTATTAGCAATCATGCTAACAAAACTGCATTGTTGCCAGTGCAGGTGCTGCGCTACATGGCCCTGAGAAACGGCAACCCCGCGGCCAACCTGACCCTGAGATGCACGGGGGCCGGAAAGGTAGGAGGAGGCGGCAGCCCCGGCGTCCTGCAGCTGGTGATGCACCCAGTCCTCCGCTGGAGAACTGTGGTTCTCATGTATGTCTGGTGAGTAACACCAAAGTCCTTTAGAGGCAAGTCTGGCCATGATGGTCACGATACCATCCTGAGCGCACATTGTCTTGTCAGTGCCAACCTAATACAAACAATGTATTGTATCACATGTTTAAACGTCCTGATTTATCAGGTACGCGTGCAGCCTGGTGTACTATGGTCTAACCCTGGGGGCCAGCGATACGTCTGGGAGCCGGTATTTTAACGTGGCCATGTACGGTTTGGTGGAGCTTCCAGCCTATCCTCTCTGCATCTACTTCATCAACAAACAATGGTGAGAGAGAGCTTCACTTTTCTGCATACGCACTCTTTAGGGTAGAGCGCCAGTAAGCTTAACATTTTCACTGAAGACTGAAAAAGAACAAGAAATGTGGTTTCAGGTTAATGTAGACTGGCTGTTGGATTCTGTTCTCTCTGCCATCCTGGGAAACATTCTGGTAAACGAGGCTCCTCCATTTTGAATAGAGGCTGATGTTCTGGTGTTTCTCCCCTCAGGGCCGGGAGAAGGAAAAGCACGGCGGCCTTCCTGTGCCTGGCTGGCTTCGCCTGTTTGTGCACCATGCTGGTTCCTGAAAGCACAGGTGCGATGAGGGAGCGCTTAACTTGGCTTGGTCTTCATTGGCTGATCGGCATCGTTCTGCTTTAAAAACAAAAAGAAAAGCTTAGGGACGTTGCTCCCTATGAACTGTGATTTGCACACTGTTCATAGCTGGAAATGTTTTCACTCTGAATTTTGTGGGTTAAAGGTTGAATCAGCGAATATCTCTCTCACGCTGTGCTAGCTACACAGCCCTGGCGCTGTAAATGGGACCACAAACAAGGTGGTGCGGACCGCACAACAAACAAAGTGGTGCACAGTGCATCACACAATACTATCCCAGCCTTGGCAATGTGTGTCCAATGTGGTGGTGGTGGGTGGGGGCGGGGCTTCTGAGGGAGCACCCTATTGCATTGAAGGGAGGGGTGTATTTGTTTTGAACAAACGTCAACAATCTATAATCTAATCTACATTGAACACCGGTAAATTGCTAATCATATCAAATGTCAGATCAGATGATTTGATAGTAGCCAATGTCATATTTTTTTCTTGTTCACAGCTATAAGGAAACATAGTTTCTAATTTAATATAATAGTGGATGTCCTCTTTGTCTGAGTCTATTTCAGGATTCTGGCTAAACGGGACGTCTTTAGCACTGCTGGGAAAGCTAATGGTCAGTGCTGCTTTTAACATCGTCTACATCTACACGTCGGAGCTCTACCCTACTGTTATCAGGTAAACAACTGACTTTAAATGGTTCTACTTCACGGTTTGGCTGTAGTTCAAGCATTTAGACTTCTTTGCTGCTTCTGTGGTGGGGATGCAAGAGAGGGTCTCTCCTCCTGAGGACTAATGGCCAATGTACAGTAAATGCTATATTTGATACACTCACACTGTTTGCTCTGTCAACCTTTTATCTTGTCATATTATGAATTCATACTTAAGATTATAATAATCACAAAACTAGAAATATAATTGACCTGTGTGTCTGTATTTTCAGGAACGCTGGCCTGGGAGTCTGTTCCATGGCATGCAGAGTTGGGGGCATTTTAGCTCCCTTTGTTCCCTCCATGGTGAGTGTGTGTGTGTGGCCTTGTGTGCAGTTTCACAGCCCAGCAAAACACATGGTCCCTGTTTAAATGTTTGAGCCTGGCTCCGCCCACCTACTGCTCTCAGTTCTGTTTGCGTTTACTCAGCCACCTTTTGAATGGCGGGCCAAGCGGGCCAATCTGTGACCAGTGAATGCGTGTGACTGTCAAGCGTGTGTTTGTAAATGTAGATGGTGGTATAGATCGAGGTGAAGCGATGCACCGACTGGTTACAGGCTGAGCCAGTAGTTTCAAAATAAACATTAGGTCTACTAAGCTCATTAGGATGCAGGAACTGCATGGGGACCATGTTCACCAAGTGCATTGTGGGTCTGCTTACACCAGACTATAACTGACACAGCGACCTATTCTGCTTCTGTCAAAATTATTTGTGTGTGCGTGCGTGCGTGCATGCACTCACTCTGCCATCTTTCTTATGTGCGTGCGTGCACGTGTGCTCACCCTGCCATCCCGGGTGGGTGGGTGTGTGTGTGTGTGTGTGTGTGTGTGTGTGTGTGTGTGTGTGTGTGTGCGCGCGCGCGCGCACCCTGTAGCGTGCCCTCCACTCCTCCATGCCCTTCACGGTGTTCTGCCTGAGCGGGCTGACCGCAGGCTGCCTGGGTTTGCTGCTCCCAGAGACCCTCAACAGACCTTCTGCCGAGACCCTGGAGGAGCTCAGCAGCTCCGGCTACAGCCGTGTCATGGAGAGCAAGGTGGGTGTTCTGTACAGTACGGCTTGGCAGCCATCTTGGTAAGGTCAACGTCATGTCTAAATAAATGCACTTTCAGTGGTCACAAGATGTTTCCTGGTTCCTATGAGTTAATGTTGATGCCCTGTTGGGTCTTTCCCAGGTTCACTTGTATGAAGGGGACAAATCCAACCACCAATGAAGCACAACAGAGACCCACTCCTGGCCTCTAACCAAATGGTGACCTGTCGCTTTCATTAGCCGAGGGACCATATGCCCATATTCACGTTAACTTCTGTGAAGGTGTGAATTACAAACTCATGCTTCCTCGTTGTGAGGTAGAGCGGTCATGAACATGAGAAATGTTCTAGAGAGAAGAGTTGTTGGTGTCATGACTTGTGGAATTAAGCGTTTGGAAACCCGTGTTTCCTTTTAGCTGCTCTCATGTGCCCTAGAGCAAGTCCACACTATAGACTGAATAAAACAAATGGACAAACCTTCTGTGACTGTAGCCCACCCTGCCTCAAGTGGCCATTCAAGGAACTTCAGATTTTGCCTCTTCAGCACTGGAGGTTTACACTTGGTCCACACCTAGGCTGTGTGCCTAAAGTAGGACCTTCTTTTTATAGCGGAAAACACACAGATATGCCATACAGTATTTTAGTGCTATAACATCACAGTTAATGCAATCAAATGCTAGATAATGGTGAATGTGCAAATAACCAATAATAAAAGCACTTTTCGCTGGACCTGCACAATAACATTTAGAAATTAATTTTAATTACATCAAGAGATTTTTTAATAATAGGGTAAACTGGGTAATGTATCAGGTTTCCTTATTATTTACCAGCCTAGTGATAATAGTGGAAAATATATATTTAGGATCTGTTGTTGGGGACCAATCCATGCATATAAACTAGGGATGGCACGATCCAGTTTTTTCAGTCCCGATACAGATACCGGCACTTTGGGTATCAGCCAATACAGAGTACCGATCCGAGTCCAGTGTGAAATTACGTTTTAAGTTAAGTTGCAAAGTAAATGGCAGCCAATCTCTTAAATGCATTTTAGAAACCTGCTGCTGATGGTGTGGCCTGGGTAGGTTAGACATGGCTGATGCTTGACAGTACCTACACATGTGAATATAATTTCATTGGATTAGCCCCATGGATCGGTTACAACTGTCCAATTGTCACTGATACCTATCCAGCTGTTTAAGTCAGTATCTGACGGATTTCCGATCTCTATTGTATCCGTGCCATCCCTAATTTAAACTACTAAATATTTGTACAATTTTGTAACTAGGTTTAGTCACAATATCATTATGTGGATACATAAGGTGATGAATGAACACTTGTTTTCACTTAAGTCCTTGTCCTTGAGTATTCAATGTTTCATTATTTATTTTGTGTGTACTGTGAATTGAGAGTTGCTTAACTCATAAATAAAACATTTTTAAAGATTTTTAAATAGAAAGTTGTCTGCATTTCAAATTAAACTGGTGTACAATCATCATAGCCTCGCGAGACCATCCTGATCTCATGAGCTTCTGTTTTAATTTCGCCGTGAGAATCTGTAAAGCCTAGGAATCATTTTTTATGTGTCCGAGTAGCAACTGAACTTTACAATAAATGTTGTGTTTATAGCTATATGGGCGTGGTTTAGGTGTGCCAACTGCAAAAACTACCAGATGATTCATCAATCAACTGCAAAGTGTATATATATATTTTTTTAAACTGCCATTCACCAACACTTTTAATGGGCTCCCCAGATGGACTTGAGTCTAACAATCCATCTGGCATGTCAGGTTAATCATGCATCTAAATGAAAATATATGGCCTACTTATCGTATGGATAAAAGTCTATTTGGTCCTGTTACACTTTATAGATAAAGCTGGGAATATTTTGGGAAATACACTTGAGAAATATAGTATTAAATTGGTCAGGAAGAAGATGCTCTACATTAATATAATACTGGATGATAAATATATTTAAAGGATTACTTGTGTCTAGAATTTAAACAGTAACTGCTAACAATTTGCAAATGCAATAAAATATTAAGAAAATACTTTCTCATTGAATGCATATGTCAATATATTCATAATTCTAATGAAATTCTGAGACATTAAACTACAAAAACAAAATGTTCATATACAGTATTTAAAACTGTATTATAATGTATGTGCAAATGGTCAAACGGCCTATCTGTTATTTAAAGAGGATAGAAATGTTAAACAATATACATATAGTCCATATCAACAGACTGAAATGTGAATGACCTGCAGCTGCATAATGTAGGCCTACTGAATACTTCGAGTGTCGAGGTGTCCCTGAGCAAGACACCTACCCCTAACTGCTCCCGGTGGTTAGCACCTTGCGTGGCTGACACCATCAGTGTATGAATGGGTGAATGTGAGGCTATATAGCTACTGTTCAATTGCATTTTTTTATTTATCTGAAGAACAAAAAGAATTTGTGTGCGTTACCAGTAGATGTCGCCACGACCCAACTAAACCAAACAACGACAAGCAAACGAGAAAGTCATGTGTTGCAAACCAACAACAACGATGTGACGTCAGCACATGCCATTTTCAAGATGGCGACAAGCTGTTGCCGAAGTGCCGCTGTAGCCAGCTAACGTTGAACGATTTAATAACTAGGTTACTAGCCTATTGGTAGTGATCGGTTGAGGTCGGATGGGTTAGTTTTGCAAGAGTTATCCGAGATACAGTTAAACGTATACCCGTGTTCGACGACGTGAAACATTCGCTGTGCTAAAATGGTAAGCCCTTCCTCTACGAACAACAAATCCTGCGTCTGCTGTTGGGAAGCTCGGCCGAGGGAGCAGAATTCTCTACAAGCGACGTCGCAGCATTCGATGGCCGGGGCCGCAGCACGCTTGGCGGCCTGAATGACATGGAAACGCCGGGTGAGAATGGAAGCTTGTTTCCTTTCGACGTCAACGAGAACGAAGATGAAGGGGAAGAAGAACGTCGATCTTGCGCTGTGCTAAAGGACCGCAACTTACTGACCAAGTCTCGCCCGTTGGGAGACATCAGATGCCCGGGGAGTCAAGAAGCAGGGCAGAGAAATATTTATGTGACTGGCAATGACATGAATATAAACGGAGATGACTGCGCCCTTGCTCAATCGGGAAAGCTGTGCGCTGACGAGATCATTGTGGATTTGGCTGTGATTGAGAGGTGCATCCCCGCCGGCCGTCTGAAAAGCAGCCGTGTCATTTCGGACATTTGCCACGACCGTGCCGGTGTGAACGGATTTATTGAGCCACTCGGCCAGCGGGTTCAGATAATGGTTGCGATTGACGATGCTGGGGGTGGGCGAGTTGGGAGCGGGCGGGGGACCGCAGCAGCTTCCTGCCAAGCTACGCTAGCAGAGAAGAACGGAATGTTACTACCTCCGGCTCCGGTTTCACAGACAGACCCAGAGATAGGACTGGAGAATGGAGGGGAACCCCATGATTCTAACGATTGCATACTGGGCGACCAGGCGGAGAATGACGAGTCGCTGAGCGAGCACACCCCGACCTCTCTCCCCCGTCATCGGACTCCATCCACGGACATACACCAGCAAAATTGCATCTGCAATGCTTTCTCGGATTTAGGTTTAAAAATGCAAAACGGGGATATTGACAGTGCGGGATACGGTGGTCTAGACGTGGACAGCGTGTCATCCATGCAAATGCCTCGCCTGGAATTCGGCGTTTGCAACGTGGACTGTGAGGAAACTAAATTCGCCAACGGCGGCTTGCACATCATAAACACCACCATAGCAACCCGTGACCTCCCCGAGTCGCGGTGTGTCTCTAAAAACATGACGAACGCTAATATTGACCAGGAGGCAAAACGAGCCAAAAGCAGGAATGTCGGGGGGTTGGATCCAAAGGACACCGCGGCAGAACTCTCGCACTCTCTCGCCGCGGTGCCGTCGGACCCCGCCGAGAGCTCTATCAACCCAGAATCAAGTGCCAATTTTCCCTCATCTTGCCTGCCAACATTGTCTAAACGTACCAACGATAGTCCGCTCACTGAGCCCAGTACCAGAGACTACGAGGACGAACCTGCCGAATTCAGTTTACCCACTAGACCGCAGAGTTTAAGAACGCAGTCTAACGTCGCTGTCTCTCTCAGCTGCGATGCTACTCCTCTGTCGCCCTACGGGGGCTTTTATTTTGGAGACGAGGTTTACGGGGACGACATTCGCCACGCTTTTGAAGCGGGCCGTCGACAAAGCGCCCCGGAAAATCTGCCCGACCTGAGCGAGCAGCCAGACACGTCTGAGCCGAAGCTGATGCCAAAGAGGTTCGGCATCGCTGATTTCTTCACCAGGTAAAGGAGCTGGCAGTTACATAACACAGACCTTGCACAGGTGGTGTGACTAGAAGCCCTAAGCTACATGCGCTCAATTCATGAATGCCACATGCCTAGAGGTGATTTAGTCTTTTCGACGTGCATTTCAAGTTTGTTCTTGTCAAAATGTAAATTACATCAAATATAACCTCATAAATTGACTAATAAAATATGAAAAATAAGCAATTTAGCCTGACAGCCACCACGTGAGAGCTGATGGATGCACAATGAGCCTCAGGAGTTAGATATGTATCTAAGAATTGTGGTAACCACCCTTCTTATTTAGTGAAGCAGACAGAAAGACATGCAAGCTGTCAATCAGTATGCGATTTTCCTTTCCTTCCCTACACACACACAAACACACACACACTATCTGAGTTGTTTTAGACAGAGGTATTGTTGATGTTATTGTGGGCTACCTGTGTGTTTTGACATGAGGCAGTTGTGTGAGGTTTGACGAGGGAGGGACAGAACAGCAGTCTGACACTGAATACCTCCCCTCCCAGAGTGCTGTCCCAGGCCAATGGCTGCAGACAGACAGACAGACAGGCAGGCAGGCAGGCAGGCAGGCAGGCAGACAGGCAGACATTCTGATGGACATACTCCACGTGTTGCATCTGTTGTTATGACTGACGAGGAGAGGAAGCCAAGAGGACAGATGGGGAACCGAAATCAGCTGAGGGGAGTGAAAAGAGAGAGCTGCAGTGGAAAGGAGAACAGAAAAACATGGGATCAGCCACAGAGAGAGACCCAGGGAGAAGTAGAGAGAGTAGAGGAGGGGGTGTCTGGTATAGGTGAAGAAACACAGTTAAGTTCAGTCCTTGGACAGCGACACACTGTTATAATCTCTGTACTGAACATTTGACGCAGTAGAGAATACAGACGTTCACTTTTTTTTAAGGTATTTGCATCCAAATGGTGTCCTCACACAGATGTTTGGTTAAAAAAAGAGAATTAACGGAACTGAAAGAGGGTTCATCACAAGATGCAAACAAGTAGTAAGCTTCAAGAACAACTAGGCCGTATTGGCTTACTAAGAATCGCACTATACGGACAGGATTAACCTGTACCAGCGTGAACAATAAGGTGTGTGTAGGAACAAAGGAAATGCCTCGTGAGCCAAAGCATACCTCCTCATTTATGAAACATCCTGGTGTAATGGCAAGGGTGTGTGTACCGACTTAGGCTAATTATTAAGTGGCTGAGAACTGTATGGACTGTGCTTTAGGTGACAAGGCATTCACCTGACCTGAATCCATTTGAGCGTGTGTTACCATCCTACGTCTAGGGGAAAAGACCGTAACAAATACAACCAGTGTTCGGTGGAGCACGCTTATTGTTTGGGCCCACCTTTAAGCATATAAGCACGGTCAGGGTGAAGACCGAGAGGGGTGCCAAAGGAATGAACAAATGAAAACGCAACAAAACTAAAGCTTGCCAGTAAGATTTTTAAGCTAACTAGCCTACAACCATAATGAAGCAAAACAAAACCTTACCTTGCTACCTAACCCCAAACTACCCAAATAAAACATGCAAGGTCAGCACTCACCCCTAACGTACCACTCCAAAACTAGGGGTATGTAAGCCTAAACAAATCTGGCCTTGATCTTACCCCGATGTAGTTTAGCTTACTCATCTGAGGGTGGCAAAAGGCATGTACAGTTACGGCCTCAGCAAAACAGAGCGTGACCTCGAACAAAGGAAAGACAGCGTCTTAAATAGAGGTCAGGTGCAACTTGATTGGCAGTGGCTTCAGGTGTACAGGGACGGATAACCACAAACAGCCAACCAGCCTGGAGGACCTGCAGGGGAACGAACCCCCGTCGGAGCCGGAACGCACCGCACACAGTGGAATCCCGGTGTGCTACTCGTAACTGTGCTCAAATCAATGGCCTGCTTTATGCTATCTCACACACTTGGAGGGTCTTGAAACCTCAGAGTATCTCTGGAAGCCTTCAGTGGTATCATCTGCTCATCAGTATTCCTGCAGTATAGGAGGCCATTGTTTGTGATCCCCTTTCTAAAAATGTGACTATAATATGCCACACCACGACTACACTATCCACCACACAGTTATGTGTCTGTGTGTCTCCCGGTCTGACAGGCGGCTGCTGTCTTGAGTTTCAGAGGGGGGTGTTTTTTTTTTTGTCCTTCCTTCCTGAGGCAGCTGGACCCCAGGAAGTCCAGACCGGGGGGGGAGAATGCTGTGTGAACATGCCGAGCTGCCACTCCTCTGCTTCCTACCTCCACCACGTAGCCTGCTGCTGCTGCTGTTTCCATCAGGGAGGGGGGGGTGGGAGGATATGGCAGCCCCATTGTTGTGCTGTGTTTGATCACACCCGAGTCCGACCCAGGTCACAGTGTTTAATGTTTGGTCTAAAATACCGCCGTCCACCGGGGGGTGGTACATATCGAGTTTATTGCAGTTCCTTTTGTTGTTGTTGTGTCAGGATGGGGGATTTGTATTTTTTTTCTAGTGCAATAACATTTAAGTCATTGGAATAACCTGTTGCTTCCATTAAATATTGACCGGATGTCTTGATCTGGTTGCATGGTCCCTGGAGGATTGTTTTAATTTCTAAGATGATGATATTCTTCTTGACGCACACACTGGCACTTGCATGCCAGGCGTGGCAATGATAGGGGCTTGTGTCATCATCCTCTGTCCTGAAGCTGTAGACAGAGAGCCAGCGCTGGTGCCTGTGCGCCGATTAGAGCAATTGGAGGATAAAGAGAATCTTTTGAATGTCCTTGGGTGCAGAGGGAGTCTGTGGACTCCCTCGGATCTGAGGAACAGCCTGATCTAAAGATGTCGAAAACACTGTTTCATATGTTCCACTGTTGCAGAATGAAAAGTGGCAGCTTTTGTCCACGCACTTGTTGTATTACAACTCACCAGCTATTTTTTATTTATTAATGTATTTCTTTTAGTATTTTTGTATTTTTATACATGGTGTATTTGTGTATTTCAGCGTTTGAAATGCAACGAAGGTCTACCACCCACAGAGAAACATTCCTGTTACTAAGCTTGTGCTCCTCTTTGTTATTTTTAGTGACTGAATGCAATTTGCAACATTAAAGCTGTGCTAAATGTCCCTGACTGCTCCCTCTGGGGAAAATTTGAAATTAAAAGTGGAGTCAGCGATTGTAATCGAACACACTGAGAAGCGTTTCAGTTGTGAAGGGAGTTCAAATATCAACAATCGCTTACTTTAAATGACGTGTCTAGTTGCATTTATAAAACTGCGCACCGTGAATGGTGTACACATAAACATGAAATCAACAGTTTTAGTGAATAAAGCTTTGCCATGACGACAGGGGTCTGACCTTTTGTAACGACATCACCTGTTCCATCTGTCTATCTCTATCTCTCTATCACTCTCTCTCTCTTCATTGTTCTCTATTTCTCCATCTTCCTCTAAATCTGCCCCTCTCATTTCCAGGAGCCTGTTTTCGAGGATATCCAAAGAGCCTAAGGCAGTGTCCCACCATGCTTGGCGTTTGTTCGGAAAGCCGGCCGTTGGAGACGGCGACGCACCCATAGACCCCGCCGCCCCTCCGCAGCAGGTTAGGAAACGCACACATACGCCCCCCTGAAGGTTCACATGGATCACAGAGCCTTAGAAGGGACTGGAGGTTTAGTCCCATCTTTTGCTTCCATTTCAAGTCAATCTTTTTTAAATGGACTTTTTACAAATACAAGTTGACTGCTGGTTGTTGCCCCAGTGTCTGGAGACTATCATGTTTCTCTGTTCAGCTACATCTCCTTGTTCTCCACATTATCACAACAGGCCTTTGTGGACTCCTAATAGGACGTTGTTGTCCAACAGATTAGTTTGCGCCCCGTCCTTATTACGCTGGCAAATGCCCACCAGCCAAATGTTCCTGCATTGTGTCTCTGTTATCTTACTCTACTTGAAACATAGGCATGTAGAAAGCTATCATTTGGGGAGGGGGGGAGGGGGTTGTTTTGCCCGTGTGACCAGTGGAAATATTGACAGAGCTCCGTACGCCTGGGAGTTCAGTCATCGCACATTGTGGCAATACAGTGGCCATGCAGGTTTTCCCCTTCTAACGTGTGAGGCCACCTCACCGTCCACCAGAGGATTGCTCCTATCTATCTATGTGGCCAGTTAGTCCTTTTCCTCAGCCAGACAACACTTTTCCTATTTTATATTTTAACGGCTCAGAAAGTCTGCAAAAGAAGCTGGATGCATCTTGATCAGTGCAACACAAAACCATCAATATGCATACATTTACCACCACACACACACAGAGGAGCTTATTGGGTTAGAGTTACATTAGATTGGTATTGTTGGGCTATGCCAGAGGCTAATGCTGTTAGCCTGGTGTTTAGCTTGTGGTTTACAGAGGCTACATGACATGACTGACTGGCTGTTTGCTGTAATGAGAGGGACGCAGGCCGCTGTAATTGATTTACTGCGCTACTGTTTCAAGAGGCTGGTCACTAGGCAACCTTCCTACTCAGCCTCCAGCTGAGGGCCAAGCTTGTTGCCGCGGCCTTCACTGTCCTCCTGAGAATTAAAATTCCTCCCCGGCCTCATCAGCAGGTGTTGCCAGGGACGCGCGCATACATACATACATACACACACACACACACACATGGGCATTGCCCCTTTTAAAGGTATAGTCAGCGATTGTAAGCTAATACACTTTTCTGTCAACAAATACCTCTTTGCTAGGCTACCATTCTCTGTGCGTGCTGTAAAAATAATCTGGTACTTCTACACGGACCTGGCTTAACAAATGGGAAGGGAGAGGTCTGTATGCGTTTTCACGTTCAATAGTTAGCAAGCTCTTAAGAATGCCTGACCCTTCTTAAAGCATAGTTTGTAATAAGATCCAATGTTATTACATGATATTTGAAACCTTCCTGTTTTGGATGTGGCATTTCCATATGTACATATCTAATAACAGCAGGATTACTCTTGCTTAATAAAGGCAGGGTCAGTCATTCTCGAACACTTGCTTAATTCGAGCTCAAATCAAAACAATATTCAGCCGCGCCGTTACGCCGCACATCAAAACGCACTGCGCTACGGCTACGTTGATGTGAGCGGCGTTCGCCACGTTGTTTATGTTCCTAGCTACAGAGCCAGGGCTGTGTAGAAGTATTGGATTAGTTTTACAGCACGCACAGAACGCTAAGCTAGGCCTGCCAGTTATTGGGAGGACCATATCTAATAAGTGACAGAGTAATAAATCAGAATAATGGCTCTTTTCTTCCATATTTCCATATTTGCCGTTACAGACTTCTTCCGTAGAGTTCTATTCAGAATTCTCCAAGTGGTCTGTCTCTTGTTTAATGTGATTACAGACTGTGCAGATGCCTCCCTATCACTTAGCATTGAGGGGTGATTTGCTGTTGACCCAAATGTGACCTCTCACTGTGTTGTAACGTGGCAAGGCATGCACTCAACGTCAGCAATGTCACCAAAACGCTTTTCACAATCATTAGTACTGCGTAGTGCCATCTCCAGTGCTCCCGTCATGTCACGTGACCACGGCCAGAGCTGCCAACGCGTGTGTGTGCGTGCGTGTGTGTGTGCGCGCACGCTTCACGGGGGGAGCAGCTGTACATGTGTGGTTTGACAGCGTGGCGTCGGGACACGTAAGACGCGTTTTAACAAGCGGAGCGAAATAACAGAAGAAGTGGGAGAAGAGAGCGGGCCTGGCTGTTAACAAGGCCCCCCCCCCCCCCCCCCTTCTTCCCGAGCCTCTGAACCATAATTACCGCAGCAGGCATCAGCTGCTCTGTATTCCTGCTCGGTGCGCGTCCAAAACGCAGCTGCAGAAACCAGTTCTTGTGGTGCTTTGAGGCAGAAATCCAAATTCTGATCCATTATTTTGTATACACTACGTATGGAAATATCCTGTTTTTAGTACAGCTAAAGTAAATATCATTTACTGTATACACACTACATATATGGAAATAACACTGGCTACACTATTACGGCAGTTTACTAACTTCTATGCACTAAAAATGGAGACATTCTGTACATGATATCCATAAATCCTGCACTAGTGTTTCACACTACCACTGCTATTTTATTTGCTAGTTTTACATTGCAATATGAACAATTTCTTTCTTGTCTGTTGATAATTCAAAGACAGCTCAATGGCTCCCCCTGCTGGTGAATCATGTATTTATCCAGACCGTTTATAAAAGGTTCTTGTTATATCCTACAGCTGCCGACGTGCCCTGAATGAACTGGGCATGGTGCACATTACGTACACGCTCTGTGCGCTGTAAACGAGGGCTGTGCTTAATATGTGGAATTGCACGAAACAAAGACGTGGACACACATCAATTCTCACCGTGTTCCTTCTGGGAGAGAGAGAGAGGAGCTGTGTCTCAAATCGCGTACTTCACGAAGTACATTTCGACTAAGTGCACTATGGGCACTATGTACTTACCTGCGTAGTGCGTAAATTTGAAGAGGGTAGTATTGTCTCAAATCGAACACTCAAGTTGTGCACTTATTAATATGCCGCTGTTAGCTAGCTAGCATCCA
>JAODTR010077303.1:0-15104 GCA_025399935.1 Amblyopsis rosae | reverse complement strand
CAGATTGTTTATTTCTCAATATTCAATAAAATCCAAAAGCAAGTGTTATCAAAAGAAAGTACTATTATGTTCCTTACATTTTCATGGTTATTGTTGTCTAGCTACAAGTCGTCCTGATAAAAATGACTAACATAACTTTAATGGTGTCATTGCTTTACCATTGATTCAGCTAGCCAGAAAGTTTTTTTTTAATGAAAGGTCTTCTGCTGCCATCTTCTGTCAAAATGAAATGAAAATAATCTGTTTACGGACTGATTCTGATTCTCAATCCATAACCTTGACTGTGGTTCTCTAGGTATCATGTGTGTGTGGCAATCCTGATCTATTTCCTTCCTCTCCTGGTGATGGGCTTTGCCTATCTGGTGGTGGGACTAACCCTGTGGGCTAGCGAGATCCCAGGAGACTCCTCTGATCGTTACAAGGAGCAGCTGAATGCCAAACGCAAGGTAAAACTGTTGTTCGCGATGGTTCCTGGTTCCATGCATAGATTATTCATACTATACTGTACACTGCAATTGAATTTAAATATTCATTAAGAGATAAGGAAGGGTTGTGGTAAAATGTTAAACGTTTTAAATTGTCTTATAAACTGCAATATATTTGTCTTGCAGTGTATTTGTCAATTATAGAGGTAACGGCTCAAAACATTTGAGAGCAATTTACAATTAGGTAATTTAGCAGACATGTTTAACCCAAGAAATTTACAATTACTGGTATTAAGGAGCAGATAAGGGTCAGCTATATTGCTCAAGGATGCTAACAAATAGGCCGGGCATATGGGGACCGAACCTAGTACAGTTACACTAAGCTACTCTTAGGCTATATTCCTTTCATTGTTAAATATTCATCACAGGGCTGTGCTCTTGATACAGCCAGCTCACCTCTTTCATCCCATCTTATTCATTTTATTTACTTAGCTTTCTACTCTCTCTTCTCCTCCTCTCATGTCCCTTGACCTTACATACAGTATCTGGCTCTATGGCTGCTGTTGTCAGTTCTGTGTCTTGCTGGTGTCTAAAACTCTTGAACACATCTTTTTTATCACCCACAAATGTAACATTTTCTACAAAACTTTGCACACTCCACAATAAGATCACACATACCTTTTAATATGATTTGCATTTATTTTTTTCACAAATTAATAGTTAGAAAACCTGTATGGAACCACTATGGTTAGAGTTGAAGCTACTGAAGATGTGTTTAAGATTAATATTTTAAATGTCCACAAGGCAACAGGCAACAGTAAAGTACTATACAAATTGATGGAGGTCAATGGTCAAATGGTCAAAATATTGCCTTCAATGCATATATTTTTTTCAATAGAACGTCAAGGTTCTAATAGCTAATGTCATACCATTACTTTGATATAGAAGGTCATGTTGCATAATGACAAGATATCACAAGTCTGCCAATTGCTGACAACTGCAATGCTTATTAACAGTGATTTTGGCTTCAATATTAACCTAATGGATTAACTAAATGTCAAAAATAATCATAGGGTTGTTATGAATCTGAGTTTACAGGCTGGTATTTACATCAGACAGGAAACTATGTTTTACATTCTGCTCTAACCTGGTGTACAATGCATTATTAAATGCAGAAATACTTTTTCACAGTATACAGTATTTAAGACAAATTAAAAAAATGTAATAGCAAAAGAATATGGCAAAATCTAATCTAATAACTTTTTTTTCTCCCTACATTTTACAATTTGCGAGGCATTTTAGAGTCACTTTTGTGGAAACATTAGTTTCTTGCGTTTTCTTAATCTGAAGATAGTATATAAAAAATACATAAACAATGCCGTTTACAGTGCAATTTCAGAGTGCATTTAGAAGCAGATTTGCCGTTGTCTTGTACAGCCCATTATGTCAAATAACAAGCTATATATATCCATCTCTTCAGCGGAATGTTTGGAGTATGAGGAAATTAACTTGAGTTTCTAGCATTTACCCTTCTGAAGATATGATATGAAATATAAAAAAATCTGTCTAAATCAAAATTCTTTAAAGCGCCTACAAATTGTCCAAAATTCAGCTGCTTGACTTTTAACAGGAACCAAAAATAGATTGCACATTACCCCATTTTATCCTCTCTGCACTGGCTCCCAATACAATTCAATTCAAAATACTGCTTATTACATTCAAAGCTCTGCGGGGGCAAACACCAGACTACATCACTGATTTTCTGCGCCCATACACAACAAACCGATAACAGGTCAGCTGACAAAAAGCTTCTCACTATCCCGATCACCCATTACAAAACACGGGGCGACTGTGCTTTTCAAGCTGTTGCCCCCAAACTGTGGAATGCCTGTCCTTTAGCACTGCATTCATTAGGATCCACAGAGATTTTTATGAAGCAGCTGAAAACCTTTTCATTTACACATGCTTTCTCTCTTAGTAAACAATCTTAACATTGTTTTATATTTTAATTTGTGGCCAATTTTAACTGTTTGTTGTTCCCCTCTCACTGTTGTTATTTATTTTATCTACATTGTTTTAATTTCTGTGGATCTTTCTTTGTACCCATCATGTTGATGTTTTAATGTAAAGCGCTTTTTGATTTTATATCTGTGAAAACTTACTTACTTACTAGGTGGTGAAGATGATGATTGTGGTCGTGTGTACCTTTGCTATCTGCTGGCTGCCATTCCATGTCTACTTCCTGCTACACCAGTTCTTTCCCGAGATGTTTGAGGAGAACTACATCCAGCAGGTTTACCTGGCGATAATGTGGCTGGCTATGAGCTCCACCATGTACAACCCCATCATCTACTGTTGCCTTAACGACAGGTCAGTCTCACATTAACACAAAGCACTCCTCGTATCCCAGGAAACACTGAACCTGTCCGTACACATGAAGCTTGAGTATCAAATGGCATGTTAAAGCTGAGTGTGTCAAAATTGTAATTTGTTTGCTTAAAAAATCTAATAGCAACAAAATTGGGAAATAGAAAACAAATAGAAAATGTCTTCTTATGCTGCATTCAAACGGATCACAGTAGACGGCAAACACTTTCTGGACGGCACGGCATAAAAATCCAACGGAATGGCAGTTGCTATGGCGATGTCACTTTGATTACAAATCATTTAATACAAATATATTCAACACAATTATTATCATTACAAATGTCGAACAACAATGGCCATGAGTGAGCCATTACGCTAGCGAGGGTGAGTCACACAGTGAATATCTATCTAGAGTGACGTCAAAGTTGCATCAATTCTCATTTGACTGTTAAGACTGAGATCGCATTTAAAATAATCAGATATGTATCCGATTTAGTACCACATATGAAAGTGGCTCAGATCTGATGAGAAAATATCAGATTCCATGTGATTTGTGCTGTTCACACTGCGCTGAAAAGATCAGACTTGGGCTTGGATTTGGGTCAGATTTGTATGCAGTGTGAACGTAGCCTTAGTCTAGTGTGACTTTTGGTGACACTATAAGAGCACCACATCTCAGACCAAAATAATACTTTGTGGGCCACAAAAACTCACACATACACATGCACTAAGGTGGGGCCAGCCTAACTATGTACATATAAACAGAGAACAATACACAGAGGGTGCGTGTTGTCATTATTTGCTCAGGACACAATTGCTCCACTATATCTTTACATAGGAAATATTTGCTGCTATATAAAAGTTCAAATATTTTATCACCTTTAATGTTACACAGTCAGGAATTACAGACACATTATTAGTTACAAAACTGTTGTTTTGGATTGAAACTCTGCTTTCCCATCCTGTACCGGAGTGCTGTGTGGCTTGCATTTGTCTTTATGTCTCCTGTACAGTAGACCTATAGTCACATTGTTATGATACACAGGGCATGCTGTTTCCAAATACATAGTGAGCTGGAGCAAACATGAGGGCTTCGACGGTGCCACCTTTAAAATGCATGAGTTTAAACAACCTTTTGAAATACCTTTACTCTGCCTTGCACACATGCACGCACACTGCATGAATTCCAGGTTGCTTAAATGTCTGTCTAAAGACATTTTATGATGTTTATTTATTCACAGTTTGAAGTCAATGCCTGAAAAGATGTAATCATGCTTTTCAACACCTCAAAGAATTCCACACAAAACAAGCTACTTGAGTTTATTACCTCTTTCTGGCCGTGTGTGAGCCTGGCAAATTTCTAGCACAAATAATTCCCTTATAGACCCCGCATAGTCACACTCACACAGCATTCTGGGTGTGTCAATAAGAAACATCAATGAATCTTTCTACTGACAAGGCAAGACAGATGGCTTGTGTGCTTGCTGCCTTTGAGGAACCATTTTGCATTGTCTATCACAGCAGCCACCTGTTACAGTAATTGTCTCCACCAGCGTCAGAAATTAGGGTTCTATAAGGGTCCTGCTTCAGAACTTCATTATGTCCCAAAGATGGAAATATGACAGACGGTGAAATGCAGGCAATGAACTAGCAAAAGTTCCATTCTATCATCCCAGGCCTTTTGAAATTCAAATGTAACTGATGTTTGCCCTCTCCTCTCATCTCTGAACGTCTTCCTTTCAGAAATGTTTTCTCCCCATCTGTTCCATCGGTTTGGGGTGGTTGCATTTATTGAAGTATTCTTCTCTATTTACCCCACAATACATTGAATCAATGAGTCAATACAGTTATTTTAAATGCTGCTAAGCTTCATTAAACCTTAAAATTAAGCTTCCAAGGCATATGAAACACTATGAAACATCAATAACAAGATGTCTAATAGAGGGTACATAAATGTGCCTTATGTTGTGGCATAAGCATACGCATAATGTGTAATACCTTCTACAAATATGCAGTTTTATAGGCTTTACAACCTCAAGATTTTGGAGTATTTGTATATGTAGTGTATATAGTCTCCAATTGCTATGAAATCGCTCGGTTGAAAGGAAGTACATTTAGCAAAAGCTGCATGATCATTCTGTTTAATTGCCCTTCTGAGGGAATCCCAATGACACTCTGCAGCTGTTGGTGTCATCCAACTCACATTGTGTAATGCTAGCTAGGCAAAGTCAGTTGAAGAGGTTAATTATAAAGTCTGTGCGGAACAATTACTTTATATACTCCACTTATTCATGCCCAGGAAGTCATATGTTTTCCAAGGGACTTGTTTATGCTACTCATAACTCCATGAGTATACATCAATATTACCAGATGTTTTAAAACATTTAATTGTATCAGACTGAGCTTTCACACTTAAGACCATTTCAAGTTATGATATATGCACACACACACGCACACACGCACACACAGCCGTGTAAAAAAAATATTACATGTAACATGTATTCTTGTATTGGTTCCATTTTCCGTTTACATTTTTAACATTTACTGTATATGTATACTACATTTTAAAGAATGTGCAGTGGTCTCAATTTTTTCCACAGCTGTATACATTTACAGTGTATATATTAGTGTTGTCACAATAAAGAAATGCCTAACTTCAGTACAATACTTTTACAAATATCTATTCGATACCATTTTTGATTGAGGGCTTAAACTTCTAGGTCTTTATTCAAAGTAAGACATGACTATAACATGACGAGGTAGTCTCAACTTTTCTTATCTAGGCTAGCGGCAAAACAGCTGAATAACTAAATATGATTCTTACTAAAGCAGGCCAACAGTATGTGGCGTACTTTTTAAAAAGCCTAGGATTGTCACATTCAAAATGGATCAAAGTAAACAGAAAAGCAGTGCAATCTTATGCATTTAACATAAAAATCTAATGTAGACTCATATAGGATACTTATATCTTATAATCTTCTGACTATGGATGTCAATAAAACTGTAACAGTTAACAGACAATAAGGATTTTTTTCCAATTAGTAGCCTACTATCACCAACTATAACTAAACGGTTTGCGTGTTGTTATATCTGTACCAATGGAGCAGGTATTTTCCACAGCTTTTTTTTTTAAATCACTCCGCGTAACAGGCGTTCTAAAGTTCTAATCACTTGTTGTACAACTGTGGTATAAAAGCAATATCACATTATAGGTTGTCTTACCGGTAATAACTTGATGAGTAATGATAATGAGTATCAGCAGGGGCAGGTTTGAACCTTTGACTGTGGGCACTGCAGTGGAGTGTGTGCGCACGTGTAAACTGGCTGTCGGGTCAAGCTTGCGTTGCAAGACACTCTTTCCGTATCGATACTGCGGAAAATGAGTATTGAAACCGTTTAAAATGTTCAGAATCAAATGTATCGAAAAATCTATATTTCTGACAACACTAAATTGTGCTCATATTCAATGAATAGCCAGTGAGGTGGGAGAGGCGTGTTAGTGGAGCTAAAGGAGAACTCTGTCGACAGGTTCCGTGCAGGATTTAAGCAAGCCTTCCGCTGCTTCCCCTGCATCCCCCGGGGTTCGTATGATGGCCTGGAGCTCAAGTCCACCCGCTACCTTCAGACGCAGACCAGCGTGTACAAGAGCAGCCACATGGACACCAGCGTGTCCACCGTCCTCCAGGCGGCGCAGGACGTGGCGCAGCCCAAGGCAGGGCAGGCCGGAGCTGGTCTGGGTTCTGCCGTAGGCCCGGGAACAGGTGGTCCCACACAGCACGGCTCCTCCCTGGACCTGACCTCCAACGGCTCTTCGTCCCGGAGCGTCTCTAAGACCGTGTCGGAGACATCCGGTTTCTACTCCAGCAACAACCTGCAGATATAGCTGCACTCTTAATATGCGTGCCATTTAGCAGTGTGTGTGTGTGTGTGTGTGTGTGTGCGCGCGTGTGTGCTAGCTGCTTTTCATCGTGTGCAGTGTGTGAATTTGTATGCTGTTGAACGTTGTGCGACAAATCTGTGCTCACCTCTTATAGATACTGTATCATGTCAGGAAGCGTTTAATGAGGCTTGCTTCCTCTTCATTGAGCATTGTTCATACCCACAATTCCCTTGCTACTAGTCATCATTTATACACCTATGCTTAATGGCTGTTGTTATTGGAATAATCCAGAGGTAACTGAGAGCAGGAATCAAACACATGACACACTTCATAAAGCTTCACAGAGACCTGCTGAGAGACCTGGGGATTTATACGCAAATGCCTCTCATCTTCCCAGATGCCAGTTGTCACACCATCCTCCTTCCCAGTGCCGACCACGTTCACACATGGCGTGTGAGTTTACACTGTCTATTTTGGAAATGGAGAAGATATAAAATGTGATGTCTGGTCGCATAGAGAACTCCTGCTTTCCAATAAAGTTATCCACAACTGAAGCAGAGAAAACACAGATTTAAGAAACAATATCTTCACAAGAGACATGCTACACACAAAACCTATGAGGGTAAACATATCAATAACATCTGCTATGGTTCCCTCCCTGAGAAGATTTTGGGAGGCATGGTTGAATAGGTGAATTCCAGATTGCATCCAATTTTGTGTGAAACAAAGGCCTCCAGTCTCCTTTGGCATTTCCAAACATGGTAAAGAGTGTTCCTTATCACTCTCGCGGGAGCCACTAAACCCCTGCTGACCCCATTTTGAGGCTTTCTACCTGTGGAGCAATCCTGGCTAAATTATCCTCTTACCCCCGGACATCAATAAACCATCACAAAAATACCTGACTCATGGTCAGCCAAGCCTACACTAAGCTAAGCCTTTTTAGCCGTCTCCCATTGTTATCGAACAAAGTCAACAATGATACGTGACTAGTAGCCTTTGATGTAGTCCGTCTGTGTTAGCTGTTAGCTCTGTGTTTGCACAGTATGTGGACCAATGTACCATGCTGCTTAGCATAATGTCTGTAAAGGCTGAAAAAAAGATGACTTGCTTGGGGTCCAGAAAACATTTCCTGTATGTTGGTAGCAGTGGCTGTTTTAACTCCCCTGGGAAAAGTATTGTACAGTATCCTCCCGTAAACACCTCCCCCCTTCAATAAATTATGGTACAGCAATCATAGCTAGCAAAGCACAAACGCTATTATTCCAAGAAGGCTAGTTATGGATGCTAGTGCGCAGGACTACTGTAGAGACACAAAATACATCACAAAAGTCATCACTCAGTTATGAGTTATGTACATCTTTTGGGCACACTGGGACTGCTGCTTTTGTAAATTCAAATATAAGTTAAAACAGGTGCAGTTAGAAATTAAATTATTAATATTCTATTGTTCTATTCTATCCTATCCTATCTTGTCTGTGAAATTAGCAGGTAATAACATGACAGTCCATACAGGCACACATAACAATATTAAAAATTAACAGTCTATATACTGTATATTGTTTAGATCAAGTTAATGACGCATAATATTGACCTGTTGCATATTCCCTGTCTCTGCAAGGCTACTGTGTAGCTAACCTATCATGCACTAGCTATGATTTGTAACATTTTTGCAGGGTTTAACCATGGGTGTAGCCTATGTAAGTTTCCTCTTAATATTTCAAATTAATCATACTAAAAGGTTTAAACATTGAAATTGCCTTGTTACCTTCAATGGACAATCTGACATTTCCACACTAGTACAAAGCCCCCCAAGCTCAAAAGTCGTCCTGATTTGCTAATGCAAACGGACTTGAGTTGGTTTGTGGGAATTTCAGGGAGGGCTGTGGCGTGAGCGAGACTTATGCTGCCTTCACGT
Organism: Amblyopsis rosae; assembly: GCA_025399935.1. Lineage (NCBI taxonomy): Eukaryota > Metazoa > Chordata > Actinopteri > Percopsiformes > Amblyopsidae > Amblyopsis > Amblyopsis rosae. Next base: position 6,517 of record JAODTR010077303.1, on the reverse strand, counting down.
GCTTGTCGGAGGATCTTACTTCCCACTTATTAAGTCGGAATTAGTACAATGCAGTATGTATTTGGTGCCTGACACCAAAAACAACTAGCTTTAAGTGTGTCAGACAAAGCTGTTGTAACAGATGACAATAGCTCAAAAACTCCTCTACTGTTTTATACATGCGCTGTTCTAATTGTTGCACGTATCTAAATCATGGAATTTTTTTTTTCCTATTTTCTAAGATGTGTAAATGTTTAAGGTCACCAAATCAGGAACTCAGGTATCAAAGTAATTTCTGAATTTACGACCCAGAATTACAACTTGAAAGGTTGTTGATCCAAGTAATATTCCGTATCATTCCGATACAACGTGAAGGTGGCATAAACGTTCAGGAGAGTTTTCAGGAAAGGGAGGGGTTGCTAAATCTGAGGCCATGGTTCTCATCGGAAACCGATGGAGTGCCTACTCCAGGTTGGGAATGAGTCCCAATGACTATGGAGAGAGAGATTGGCCGGAGAATCAGATTACTTTCCATTACTTTTAAATTATTTACTTTATTTCAATTTTTGATTGACAATGAAAGGTTAATAATAGAACAGCCAATTCTTTTAAGCATTATTCTTCTACATACTGCCCTTTGAAATTGGAAAGTAGTCCTAGAAGTCATCATCTACATTTTTTCTAACCCAAACCCCCCCCCCCCCCCAACCCCCCCCCACTCCCCCTTTGATCCCTCCCTCTGGAGCCCGTTGTTCTGCCATTGTGAAGCCCATTGACAAACTTGTTGTAGATGTTTGTGCACATTCATGTGATTGACAGGCAAGGTAGATTTCTCGAACCAATTGGGAAATCTACGAGGAAAAGTTGCCTGTATTTATCAGAATCTTCTGGAAGCATGGAAAAATCTAAATCAACTTATACAGAGACGGGGTATCAATCAGACAATTTATTCCCACAGAGCACTTCAGTCACTGATAGCTGACATAAATTTTTTATCTTAAAATTCTACCTACAATATCTTTAAATTGAAACATTCTGCAGTATAGCTGTCTTTATTTAACTGAAATATATTCAGCATGCTTTATTTAATAAAATATATCATGGACAGGCTCTATAGGGTTCCATTGTATGGAATCTTGACATGGTGCTGAAGACCAACAAGAAATTGATTTTACAGAGGAATACTATGAAACCTCATTATGGGGAAACTTTGGCCAGCACGGTACGTGTGTTAAATGTATGTTTTGCAGAAATGATGCAAACAATAACTGTTGGGGGTCAGGGATGAAACATTCAGCCAGTTACATGCAAAACCCTGATTGAAAATGTATGGACTGGACATAGGAAGCCATACTATGAAGGGTTTTACTAAAAACCTAGATGTGTGAGATAGTGTCCTGAATACATGGGGTAGTACCCCTTGTTATTTGCAGGTTTTCTATGGATGCAAAAATGGTGCATCGGCCTGCTTGTATGGGTCTTCTTTCCACTAGAGAGACTAAGTTGCAGTTTTCAAATGAGGCAATAATCAATCAGTGGCACATTTAAATGAATGTATGTGTCTAAAACAGGCTGTTCTGTTCTTGGTGTGAGAACATGAATGGCCATTATATTTCTAGATAACTCAGAGTTTATTAGTTAATTAAAGAACTGAATAATGCTAGATGTACCACTCGCTCTTACAGCCGACAGGTAGCTCTTGAGATCCACCAGCTCTGTGCCAGCAACTCCGATTAAAACCAGCATGTCCGGAACAATCCACACTCCGCTATCTGAATGCAAAATGTTTTTCCTCATCGACCCAATGCTGGGCGAACCAAGTAGAGGCCGGGACAGACAGGCATTAATGAATGTGTAATCTACTTTATTCCAAGTGCTCCTAAATGAGAACGCAGCAAGCCGTCTCCAAAGCACACGCCGCCGATGATGACGGATTTGGTAATGGAGTCGAGATGTGAGCTTGTGTGTGGACATGCAGCGCCAAACATATGATGAGAGTATGGGGGAGAGCAGATACTGAATAGATTTATCACCCTCTCATCTCTCTCGCTCTCTCTCTTTGTACAACTCTCTTGATCTCTTGGTCTCTCTTCCCCACTCCAATCATGATAATTACACTAAAACAGTGAAGCAGGACAGAGTGCATGCGCACACGCACATACTCATGCACACTTTGTATCAAACATGCACACTTGGGCAAATAAGTGGATGAATGGATCCATTGCATTTTAGCAGCTCACACAATAGCTTTCACACATACACACACACCTGGATGTGAGTATAGAATACGCAATTCCTGAAATAAAGGGATAATTCTGCGTGCCGGACCATAATGGGTTCATTTGTGTGTTTGCTTTTATTCTCATATACTTTTCTGTGCAAAGCATACCTCATCTATTTATATCTGTATATATCTACTCTGAACAGGAATGTGTCATCTGATTCTGAAACTGAACATCGTAACATAGAGGCAAGCTGATGTTTTTATACGGTGTAGCTTTATTAGTGCTGTAGAACAATGTGCTTATGTTATTAGTGCCAAGGTACAAGCGTGCCGACAGAGTGTAAACCTTAAACCACAGCACCATCAGTAGATGAATTCTAGGAGATATTATAGTCAGTGTCATTGCTGTGTCAAGTAACATGATGTTTTTTAATGTTGTGTATCATTCTGTTTATTAATGGGAATATATTAAGAAACACAATGTATAAATATTCCCTGTCAGTTTATTTGTGGTTCATATGTTCAAACTGAAGCTTGCGAGACCATCGTGATCTCGCTTCAGTTTGACTTTGCCGCGATAATCAAGTCTGGAGAGCTTTAATCCTTGCCACTTGAGTCAGAGCAATCAGCATTGTACTGAACGGGCTCGGTTTGGGTGTGGCGACAGCGAAAGCTACTTGAAATCAACATGAAAACAACAATGACAGACGTCAGGTGGTTCATCCAATTAATTGTAAAAGTATGTTTTTGACTTCACATCCTTTTAGTGAAAGTGACCGGTACTCAATTATGTGGCGATCAAATGGATTACCAGTTGCAGAAAGAAACTTCAATGCCTATCAGTGCCTGTTACAATATCACCACCTCTTAGGCTGTGTCTGAAGATATAAACTTAAGGTAATTTAACATAAAAACAAATTTTTTTCCTGGTAATTACTTACCAAGAATGCCCTTTACATCAAATGTGTGCCAAATATATATGTATGTGTAACATGCAAAAATAAACAATTAAAACTATTTGGACCTTTAAAAAAATAGTTTCAGTGATAATCACTGACCTATAATAGCTTTTTGGAGTTTTATAAAGGTTTGACATTTAACTAGAAGTTCCCATTACAGCCATTGAACACATCAGTGGGCTTGAGCACAAAGAACATGAATCAAATAGTCTGTGTCCAACAAAAAGAGCTGGGTCTGATTACATGGTGCCATATGAGAAAAGACTGTCATGTCTGACTATTTATCTTCCTCTTTATTGTATAGTAATTTCATTGCATTTGGTAAAAATTGATGTAATCTACTGTATATTTTCAAAGAAATTATTCATTTTACAATAGGTATGCTGTCAAATATCAGTTTTTCAATGTGTATCTGCTGCTTGTAGAATTTCAATTTGACAATTTACAATGTTAACTGTGAAAGTGTATGTTTGTCATTTTGTGAGATAAATTTCTATGTATTCCTCACATTAGCAACAATTGTCGTTATTTGTTACTCACCACATGACCTGATGTTTGGATGCAGAGAGTGGGTGAAATATTCAATCTCCATCTGCAAAAGGCAGAGAAAATAAAAATGTGACAGGGAGTTTGCTAAGACAAAAAGACAGACAAAGCATGTGATGTAAGCATATAATAAATGATGACTCCCCTTATATGGGTGTGTAGCCACATATCCCAAATATAATGTTAACACCAAGACCTCCAGTACTAGATTGGCAGACTCATAGCACTATGTGGCTAGGAGTGAGCGTTGCTTTGATGATGCAATCTGTTTAAGTGAACATCAGACAGCAGATTCTAATAATCTCTCAAATTCCATTGGATCTTCCAAATAAAGTCAAACGTTAATCATACATTATGTAGAAAAAATTAAGACCAAATTAGGCAATAAAATGTGTCCGTCTGCATGGGTCAGTCAGAGCAATATCGTGCCCATAGATTGTAAGCCATATGGATTTCAGATCATTAACAATGAGGGTGTTCCCTGAGGGGTTTGAAAAGTATTTGATTTAAAAAGTATTGATATATTGCCATGTGGCATGAAGGTGATACAACTGCCTTTGTTTCAATATTTCACATTATATATGTAGTAATTTTCACTTTATTTGATGAAACCAAAAGTTCACTATATTAATAAACTGCTGCTGGTTTAATTAATAATGAACTTGAATGTTTCAATGCCACATTTGCCAAGCAGCATTTATCATTTGTAAAAAGCTGTTTGGCTAAAGGGTGAAAGTGACAAAAAATTCCTTCAGGTGAAAAAAAGCAAGGTGGTGATTTGTCATATGATTTGATATTCTCAAATGTGATATGATGAAAACAGAAGACAGAATTGATAATTTACAAAACATAAAATTTTCACTCAATCCATTGCTGCCCTTGTTGTTTTAGTGGATGCATAAGGGAGAATCTGTTGCATTTAAGAAATTACATTTTAAGTATTGTAATACATTCAATATTCAAAAAATGCACGGTAAATAAAAGGAAAAGACATGCACAGTATTTTAGGCTAGCGGAACACAGCATTGTGGCCAATATGTTCATCAGAGACTCATGTGCCTGAAGTAGATGGGGGAATGGTAGGGTAATATTTTTGGATATGCTATGGTACATGACACAGCTGGCGACCTTTAATTGCAGGAGACTTTAATTTATCATGTGCTGTACATTTGCCGCAATTACACTACTGTCCAATTTCACCTGTCACTACAAGCTAGCTAAAATAATGTTTGCCTAGCATCTCTTCTAATCCTGTTTACAATACTGTAATGTTCAGAGGTACACCCAGATAGTGCTCCCGCCTCTAGTGTATCATGCTGCATTCCAGACAACTCAGAAGTCGAAAATTTCCGAACTCCTATTAGAAAAGATGCAATAAAACACCACTCAAAGTTGGAGTTCCTATTTGTGAACTCCAACTACCCCGACTTTCCAGTTTGACGTCATGACGGCACCCATAGAGGCATATTATGTAAACAGTACCATCAACTAAAAGGCATTGTAAAGTATTTAGCATGTATTTAATTAAAATAATACATGCTAACATGTAAGAAAAGCTATTTTAAATTGATGTCAAAATAACCAATGTCGCCAATATTATTTGGTAGGTGTTACGGTCAGCCATGGTTTTTGTTTAGGCTACATTTAATGTTTTGCAACTGGAATGCTTTAAGGTTGGAAACTGGAAATAACCAACCTCAGAGTTGTCTGGAACTGTCTGACGTTAATCCACACACCAAACACACTCTAATCACAAGGGATCGGTAATGCACGGCACCTGTGGGGAATAAGGGTTATACTAGGGTTTGTGTTTTGTTTGGGTATTATTTGGTCTCACATCAGTTGAGAGTGTTTCTATTAGAATGCAATATTAAATGCCATTGGGTTTTTGGGATTCATATGGTTTGCCCATGCCCTCAAACACTTTACAGTTAGTAGCTAAATACACAGCTAAATCTAATTGTAAATTGTAACACTCATTTAGTGATTTACGGGAACCATCACCTTATCGTGGTGGAGAGGTTTGGGTGCCCCTAGTAGGGTCACTCAAGGCAAAGTGGTCTCAGAAGACCCCTATGAATAACTCACTAAAAGAAGGAGTTACCCTGCCCGGAGGAAGCCTGCGGCCCCCATCTGGAGCCAGGCCCAGAGGGAGGGCTCGCTGGCGAGCGCCTGGTGGCTGGGTTTGCCACGGAGCCCAGTCGGGCACAGCCCGAAAAAGCAACGTGGTGACTCCCTCTCCATCATATGGGCCCACCACTCGTGGGAGGAATTGTGGGGGTCGGGTGCGCTGTAAAATAAGTGGCAGTGACAGTCACGGGCCTTGACGAACCAGACCCGGGCAGCAGAATCTGGCTCTGGGGACGTGGAATGTCACCTCTCTGTAGGGGAAGGAGCCAGAACATGTGCGGGAGATGGAGCGCTACCGTTTAGATCTGGTGGGGCTTACCTCTACACACAGTCTTGGTTCTGGAACCGTTCTCCTGGATAGGGGATGGACTCTATTCTACTCTGGAGTTGCCCAGGGTGTGAGGCGCCGGCCGGGTGTGGGGATACTAACAAGCCCCTGGCTGAGCGCCAGTACGTTGGAGTTTACCCCGGTAGACAAGAGGGTCGCCTCCCTGCACCTACGGGTGGTGGGGGGAAAACTCTGACTGTTGTCTACTGGGGCTCCAGTAGGGGACTCCATAGTTCTACTGGGAGACTTCAACACGCACGTGGGCAATGGTGGAGATACCTGGAGAGGAGTGATTGGGAGGAACGGCCTCCCTGATCTAAACCCAAGCGGGCATTTGTTGTTAGACTTCTG
>JAODTR010077292.1:0-15105 GCA_025399935.1 Amblyopsis rosae | reverse complement strand
TCAGGTGTGTTGGAGCAAGGCAACATCTAAAACATGCAGGGCAGCGGTCCCCGAGGACCAGGGTTGGGGAACCCTGGTGTAGAAGTATCAGACAGGTTTTTCAGCACACACAGAACTAGCAAAAAAAAAAAGCCTAGACAGCAACCAACAGTAATACATCTCTACCAATGGTACTACAGCTAGTTACACTGCACCTGTATTAAATATAAACATACTGTTTCTGTCGCAGACCCTCAGTTAGCTTGACCATAACGCCCTATTCAATGCTCTCAGCTGCGTAGCTACATTGACCTTCTATACTGTAAACAGAACATATGCAGGCATTTTACCACCCACTTCAATTAGCGTGTGTGTGTGTGTGAGATAGGCGGGCCGCGGTTCATCTTGTATGTGGTGGTGAACACTATGACGTCGCCACGGTAGCCCCTCATTCATCTCACTGCACCACTGCACTCCTCTGTCTGTGGTAAAAATAGCCTCTCTCTCTCCCCTGCCTGATCAGAATTACCCACCCGCCACACGCACACACACAAGCACACACACACACGCGTGCATGAACACATGCACGCACTTCTGCACGCGCACACACACACACACACACACGCACGCACGTACACGCACGTGCACGCAACATGTACAAACACACGCACACATGCATAAATGCACATACGCACACCTACAAATGCACGCATGTACATGCACACACACACAAGGACGCACGCACACGCACACATACACACGCATATACACATGCATGCACATGTGCACACACACACACACGGACGCACACGCACACAGCATCGATGCTCCCTGCCAGGTTACCACGTGCATGTATAGGAGTGACTTACGCTCTTAACTTTCCATTATTTATGACAGTCGCCTAATTACCTGGATCTCCGCTGCGCCCCTGTTCCCCCTCCCTGGGTCTATAAATAACCGCCGTGTTCGCCTGAACGCCACAGCGATAGTAAACACAGCACGGTGTCGTCATCACATGCAGCTCCTGCCACCTCCACGCTAGTTCAAAGCTGCAATGGTGGTCGTTCAGAGGCGTCACGTTGAGACCAGACAGCGCATGTTCTGGCACAAGGGCACAGCGCCTGCACCGTGCGCACCGATACTGTCACTACCCTCCACAGAAATGTCCACTCCATATCAGCACAGTAGTCCACAAACACCTTTGTTGACAATGTCTGCCGTAGCTCGTTATGGTGCTCACATCACGACTGCGCTGAACCGACAGATTGCTTCCTCACCTTGTTCGAGCACAACGTGTTACTATGTTTTACAGCCGGACCAATAGTAACACACTCTGTGTCAGTCATAACTGTCAGATATTCACAGACTGTACAAACAGGCGCACGCACACACACACACACCTAGCACACTCATGGACAAGTTTTTGCACGCCGTCAAACTATATATTACCGACACAAACACACAAACACGCACAAACACACACACAGTCCTTACGCATTCGTCGGTGCTCCTGACGCGATCTCCCTTGGCTCGTTTCAACAGACGTATCCAGGTGGCCTTCATCGGCCACGCTGGTCCGCCACCTGACCGCCACCCCCCTCCACCCCACCCCCGCTCCTACTCCTGCGCTGTGGTCCGGGCTCCCTCCTCGGGCCCCCCCCAGGCCCCCCTCCCCTGGCTACACCCACAGCTGGCCGCTAGCACGCTCCCGCTGGCGCAAGCTAATCCCAGTCACTCGTATGAAGTGTGTGTGTGGAAGAGAAGGGGGGGGGGGGGCAGTCTTCTGCAGCCCCCCTGTAGCCGATGGAGAACACTGGGAGCCTCGTGCATAACCTCCGCTGCACCGCCTGTCCCTGGTGGCCCCCCGGTGGTACTGCAAGCCCCCTGTCGCGGGTACTTGGATCTCTCTGCTGCGCCGACCCCTGCCCCTCCCCTCCTGCTCTTGTGTGGCGCCGGCTCCGTCTCCTCCTGCTCCTCCTCCTGCTGCTCCCCTGTCCGGTTGGAGGGAGGCTGGCCGTTGGTCCGTGATGCTCTCGGCTGCCGTGGCGACGGCTGGCTTGTTATCTCCACGTCTCTCGTCTTCTTTTGAGAGTCTGCTGCTTCTGCCGCCACTCACTCTCTCACCCCCTCTCTCTCCCTCTCTGTGTCTCTCTCTCCCCCTCTCTCTCGCTCGTTCTCTATCTCACTCTCTGTCCCCTTCCCCCCCCCAACTGTCTGCTGTTCACGCTAGTTATTTTCAGCCATGCCTCCTCACACAGCATCCATCTGGTGTTGACGCGTTTGCTGTGCGCACGTTCGGTTCCGTATGAGGCACTTGCACGTGCTGTGTGCGTGTGTGTGTGTGTGTGTGCGTGCGCGCGTGTTAGCCTTGATTGTGGGGCTCATAATGTATCAATATAGAACATAAACTGTATTCATGTATTTCAATGTGCAGCGATTCCTACCTCCCCTGCACCTATCCCTACCCCTCCCCCAAACACTACCTCATGAGACCGTCCTGACCTGAGCTTCAGTTTGACTTTGTTGCCAGAGTCAGTCTGGAGAGCTTGGAACCAACGGAGAGCGAGTGACACCTGAAACAATAAAAGTGCCGCCCCTTTTCAAACGGTTTCCTCCGCAGATGGACGTTCGTCTAACAACCCATCTGACCTGTCAGCTTATGAATGCGTGTGTGAATGTGTGAATGAGGCACTCCTGTACAGGTTGGAGAAGAGCTGCATATTTACACATGCAGCTCCAGCAGTGTTGATTAGAGCGGCCATCTTACCTTCCACACTGCTGACACATGACAAGAAGCCCTTCCTGTTGACACTGAGGCGGGCTCAACTCCCCCTTCCCCACAGGAAGATGACATGCTAATTAGCATTAATTAGCATAACCAATCAATGGCAGGGGTTCACTTCCAACAACAACTGAATCACATGAGAGAAATTTAGGCTGGTACCAGTAATGATACCATTATCATCACGGCTGCTTATTGATTACTGATGCTACATCACTTAACAGTTATTGTATGTTACGCAGAAGTACAACATAGTTCCCATATATATATATATATATATGATATGATATGATATATTAATTATATATATTGTTCTCATGGTTTACTGAGAATATTATAGTGAGAGTACCAGTGAGTTAGCCTGGTGTAACCAGAAGAGTTGTTGCCTACTACTGGGTGTAGACATCTGACTAACTATTGGACAGCCTTTAACCAATCGACATTGCTATAGTACAACTGTTTTAATCGCCTCGTCTAGCTCTACTACCATTTTAAAACACGTTTGACTTCAAAGTCTTCTCACTAACTCACCCTGATTGGTCCTAGCAAACAGGGCTTTAGGTGCATTTTAGAAACCTGCTGCTGATAGTGCAGCCTGGGTAGGTTAGAATCCGTTTCAATGGACGGCTCCCCAGATGGACGTGTATTAACAGACACAGATATCTGGTGTGTCAGGTTACCAGCATCTCAAACCAGAACAAATGGTTTGTGGGACACACACACACACACACACACACACACACACACACACACACACACACACACACACACACACAGAGTAACATGCACGCACATTCAGGCCGGCTATGGACGACAAAGACATCTTTAAAAATGTAGTTTGCTGCTGCCTGATTATTATAGTATCATATAGTCCACCTATAAACAGCAGCAGCTGGTCTGCAGGTTGTTTTCAAACTTGTCACTTGCTACCGTCTGACTATAGGGGGCGCCACAAGCCAGCCTGAAGTGACGGCGAGCGTCGGTGCAGCAGCTTCAACTCAGGCTGCACTCAATGAAGAGGGCTGATGATGGTCATGTGAGTAGACCCCGGGGGTCTGGGGCACACCACACATGTTCTGGACCAGAGGAGGGGAGGGGGGGGGGGGTGTGAAGGCATTGACACAGGAGGCAACAGCGCTCTCTCCTGGCAGCCTGAGGGAACTACACGACACTGATACACCAGCAATACAGCACACACACACACACACACACACACAGGGCAGGCACGCACACACACACAGGCACGTATGCATACATGCCTGTGTGTGTGTGTGTATGTATGTGTGCATGTATATCATACATGCACACATACATACACACACACACACACACAGGGAGGGCACACACACACAGGCACGTATGCATACATGCACACACACACGTATGTATTAACATACTGTATTACTGTATTTATGAGGTTATACCAAGAGACAGCAGTATAAATATAGCTAGACTGTAGACATGTATATACATATATATATACACATTATACTGGTATTACTGTCTCTTTTAGACAAGATGTGATTGTGCTTCAGTACTGACCTCCTAAATAAAACTTTAAGCTGCAGCAGAACATACAGTATATACATTTATAGAAACTAGAAAAAAAACAACGTATGTGATTTACACACGCTCTCGTCTGCATTTGCAGCTGCAGATGGGGGTCATCGGTCATGGGTGGGCAGTAGCTCGCTGCACTTACTTACATTTACTTAGTGACTTTTTGAAGAAATTGTACTGAAGTATATTTGTGGCTACTCGTCGGGTTGGCGAACGCCCGGAAGTGTCTTAATGTGTTAATGTGTTAATTAATGATTCTTGGCATTGCCTGGGAGCTCATCATAATGCCAATATATACTCAATAGCTTCATTCAGCATAATACATCAAAATAAACAAAGCCCATGTGAATAGCCTACATGCAAAACAGTTTCACCACTGTTTAACTTTGGTTGCTAGGCCACAGCCGTTTGTTGCCACCGAGTTCTCAAGCCATCTGCCGGATATGACGTCACGCCGACCAATATTCTAGGCGTTACTCGCTACATCAATCCGACCATTTCAAAGACGCTTAACGTGAACAACGTGACCGAACATGCAAACGGTTCTTCTTGTATTCAACGTAGATGACTAACGTCACTGAAAAGAGCATTTCACAGCAAGTGTCAAGCAACGTAACCATAGAAACCCACACCCACACGCTAGGTCAGAGCACTGCGATTACTCTGAGCAGCTAATATAGCTTATTTATTGCCATGTCACTTTAGAAATAAAGTCACAGAGGGTCTAAAAAGTCACTAAATCAAGTGAGAAAGTTGGCATGTTGGCAACACTGTTGGTGCTAATCTGTCATGATATAGCCAACACTGAAGAGTAGGACGGCATCACCATGTAATTCATGCTCTGCTTACTTAGATGAACAATGAAACAAAGTGTGTCACGAAGAAGTTACTCGGTACCTGAGTAGACTTTTCACTAGATACCCTTTTACTCTTAAAAGATTACCTTTAAGTCATTATTACTTAAAGGTAACAGTACTTTTACTTGAGTAGTTTTTGGCTATACCCACCTGTGGTAATAGGTCATAGGTCACTGTCTATTGGAAGAGCCAAAAATGAGTTAGTCTGTGACGCACACCCCCCCAACCCCCCCACCCTCAGCCATGTCCCTCCAGCTTGGACGAGTGGTTTGATGGGGTCAGACAGAGGTACCCACGGCTGACCCCATCAATCCACTCCCACATCATTATATATATATATATATATATATATATATATATATAGAGAGAGAGAGAGAGAGAGAGAGAGAGAGAATTATTATATTATACTATTATAAGAATTATTATATTATATATATATAATTATTATATTATACTATTAAAGTTTTATACAATTTTTATGCTATTATACTTTTTTTCTTTCTTTTGGTCTCTCTCTCTCTCTAGTTGAAAGAAGATACATAGAACAAAGCTGCACCACCGCTCTGTCTAAATGCACATGCACACATCAAGCAGCTAAACAGACCTGTTTTTACTCATCACTACCCCTGGTGGCCAAAGGATTAGCAAAACCACTTTAAAAGTGAAGCTTACGGAGGCCTTCAGCTGTATTACTGTAATACAACGTGGAAGAGGCAAACCCTGCAGTTCATCGAATGGCCACTTGAGGCTGGCTGCCAAACGGAGTCAATCCCCATAGACTCCCATGTTAAAATATCTGACTTCACAGCAAAAGTAAACATGTTCACAGCCTGGTTCAAATATAGTCTGGTCTCTATAGCTGGTCATTCATGACACTCTACGGGGGGGTGAACTATTTAGCCGTACATTTATCCCACCATAATGAACAGGGGGTCGTTGCAGGCAGAGTGAGGTAATGCAAACACGTCGAGCCGAGCGCAGAGTGCGGAGTGCCGTCCGTCCGTCAGGCTGCGTCCGTCTGTCCGTCAAAGTCTCTCGCTCCACAAACACAAAAAGTCGGCAAACATTTGGCAGCAGACAACGAGAATGAAGAGCGGGCCGCGTTGCCGCAGCAACGCTGCCTGGGATAATTACCAGCGTGCGCCACAGTGAACTGTGAACACACACGAGAGAGAGTAGAGAGACTGGAAGTGCATGAAAGTGTGTTTGTGTGTGTGTGTTTGTGCGTGCGTGTGTGCATGTGCATGTGTATGTACGTGTGTGTGTGAGAAAACAATATTGTCCCACAGGGACATTTGTCTTGGACTCCATGCTGCTGTTTATCCCAATAAAAACATAAACACAAATCAGTACACAGCAAGTTTATCAGCATTGTACCCGCTACCTATACAAGGCTTGGGCAAAGTCAGGTCCGGGGGCTGAATGTGGCCCTTTTAGACAATTCACCTGGCCCACCTGGTACATCAAATATGAAAAGAATATTTATACAATTAATATTAATAATTAAATTACTTGACGACCTCTGCAGAATGTTTCTTTATTTACTGCTGCATAAAAAGTGAACTGTTGCATTTGATTATGAAAATAGTGTTGCATAGGAATAGTCTATAATGTATATGCATAAATATGCAAGTTAACAAAGTTAGCTGTCTTGTGTTTTATGTTGAAATGTTTTAGCATGTTAAACACATTACGTTAAAAACTTAATGTGGCCCGCAAAGTTCTGACATTTTCAGCTATACATATTCATTAAAGGGATAAGTACATTGTTAAATTGTTTATGCTCCTATAGAGCCCGGCCTGTGTAGAAGGACCATATTATTATTTCAGCACGCACAGAGAATGGTAAGGTAGTGAAATGCAGAGAGATATTTGGTGACTTTGACTAAGCTTACAATCACTGACTATACCTTTAAGATTGATGATGCAGGGACAAATGAAGGTGAGAGATAGAAAGAGAGAGAGAGAGATAGAGAGAAAAGACGCGTGAGGGGGTTGGGGCATTCAAAGTGTGTGTGTGTGTGTGTGGTGGTTGTCGTCAAGGTGACACCAGTGGCAGGACATTTACCACATCCCCAAACACACACACACGCACCCACACAAACACGCACCCACACAAACACGCACCCACACACAACACACACACCCCTCCAAACACGCAAACATGCACCACACACACACACACACACACCCACACACGCACGCACCCACACACAACACACACACCATGCACGTGATGAGCGCATCCTCTCATCACGCTGATGGACATAATGTCTGCCAATAGAGACAGAGTGCATTTAAGTCCCGCCCACGCTGGGGGAAAACACATTCCATAGCTCTCCATTGACTTTGTATTGCGTTAAGCTAAGCTAACGACATTAGCTTACAATCACTGACTCTACCATTAGCAACACCTGCTAATGAGAACACGACATCACCTTGGTACGGAGTCTCTCATGGGTTGCTTCAGACACCTGTGTACACGTTGCCATGCCAACAACGCACACACCAATGTACTATTATTAAGACACACACACACACAAGGCCCAGCAGATCAATATGTCATAATCCGATGCCTTCACACAGATGTGGGGATATGGGAGAGAAAGATTGAGATAGATAGATAGATAGATAGATAGATAGATAGATAGATAACAGTGGATTCTGTGTCAGACTGGTGTTTGGCACATGGTTATAGATTGTGTGTGTGCGTGCGTGCGTGCGTGGGTGTGTGTTTAGTCTGTTGTCAAGGATCAACAACGTGGCCAGTATCAGTACTGTATGTTCATCACACGCACACACACACACACACAAAACGTCATGACAGTGCGGTACATTCTACAGCACTTCAGCTCTTTGTGTTTGCTAATGTGGACCGGCAAAGCATTGCATTCGCCTATGGCCTGATCTTATGCAGTATAGCTAAGCAGCTGTTTGTATTTCTTCTGCATCAACGTACTGCTATGCACTGGGCTAATGGTCCAGCAGCTGTCGCTAACGCTACGCTTGCTAACGCAGCCCCGTGGCTGCACGCAAAGCCCTGCCTTTGCCTGCTTCATCTCAAACTTCCAGGAAGGGCGATAAGAGCTGTAGGAGGTGTGTGATTAAAGCCCTGTAGAGTTCTGGACTAACAACAACATCATTTTCTCTCTCCCCTGGATTTCACAACAGTTCTCCTTTGTTTGGCTGGCAGGGCACGGAGAAGAATAAACAAGCCCTGTCGTGGATTTACCGCTTGGCGTGCTGCCAGCAAAGTTAATTTGTCATAAGCTTAGAAGCTAGTTTCAAAATCAATGGAACACAGGCTTCAGCTTTGTGTGGCTATATCATTGTTTTGTTCGCGTGTGTGTGTGTGCGTGTGTGTGCGTGTGTGTGTGTCTGTGTGTGTCTGTGTGTGTCTGTGTGTGTCCGTGTGTGTCCGTGTGTGTCCGTGTGTGTCCGTGTGCTGAAGCCTTGAACCAACTCACCAAGTCTGACTCCTCACTGCTGGAAAGATGCATCCTTCCCTACTGGCGGGAGGAATCTCCTCAGATTCTTCTCATCTCGTCCCAGCGCACACGAACTCCTCCAAGACCAGACGCCCTCCTCCCTCTGCCCCTCCCTCCCCTTCCCCCCCCACCTCCGACCCTCCTCCTCTCGTGACACCCTGCAAGGAGCGGCGGCTCGCGTCTCGGCGAGCCGTGCGCGCCGTCAACGCGGTGAAGCGGGGTGGGAGAAGTAGAAGCTAGAAGCTTCCTTCCTGTCCTGCGCTGTTCTCTCCTTCTATGGCCTACGCACTCCAGAGGGGAGACTGGCCTCTTTCCCACGCTGCAGGGAGGACAGCGAGACCATCCTCCAGACAGAAAACAAGCATTCTCCCCGCCTCCCGAACCCCTGACCCACACCCCTCCCTCTCTCTCTCTCTCTCTCTCAGTTAGGAAGCAGAGAACTTTTGATAAACGGGGGCCGTCCTGAAAATTCCAGAACGGAGGAAAGGCAGCTGTGGTGAGCCCTGTTTCATGTGTGTGTGTGTGTGTGTGTGTGCGCGTGCACATGTGTGTGATCTGGGAGGGCGTGCACGATGCGCACATGTGCCGCGTCCCGGTACGGTGCCTTGAAGTGGTCGCGCCGAGGGGCGGAAGGAGAACCTTATAAAACACATGTTCCCGCGACCGAGCTTTAGGAAGTAGTTATTTTACGCTCTTCGGCTGAGGGAGGCCATATTTCTCCAACGGTGGAGGAAGAGAGAAAACTTTAGATAAAAATATAAAGAAAACAAAACAAATGTCATTGTGTGTGTTTTAGGAATGTCGTGGTTCAATATTATTTTTAAAGGGCTGACGTTAAACATGTAAAAACAACCAGCCGAAGTGGTGAAGTCCATAAAACATATAGTACACATCACACAGAAGAACAGATTTTAACTGTTCTGTCACATATTTAGAATCGTGAGCAGGGCTGTCATGTTTCTGAGCGGTTGCTCTAATGACTCTTAATAAACTGTCGACTTCAAAAGAAACAAATGACGACTTGATTTCACATCAGAAAAACAGCGCCTCTCACCCTCTCTTTGAACTAGTATGTCAGCTCTGATGTACCATGCTTGAACAGTCTGCATTTTGCTATGTATTAAAATGCCAGAAACCTTAAGGGAAGCTGTGGTCGGTTTGTCATGAGTTCCCAAAATGAAACGATAACTAATCCTCTTTTTCCCGCAATATATTAAATTAAGAACAAAAACATAGCTTCTCCTGAGAGAGTCACCAAAGATCGCAGTGGCAAAAATGCCTGAATGATGTGAATTATACATAATGACCAATGTACTAAAATTATGAACATTTCCAGTGATTGTACAGGCCAGCGTTTATCAAAATGCTGAGTGAAATCTGCATCAATAGAGATTTGTGTGTTCCATTGGGGAAACTGTTGAGTAGCCTATCTTAAATCCTAGATTATATTTTGATCTGCTGACCCCTTTCTCAGGATTAGCATTCAGGAAGCGCTTGATAGCACCCTACAAACTGCAGCATAGATATTGTTGGCCCAAACGCGGCACACACACACACACACACATATACACATCTACAGTACAACAGTGTACACAAATCATCCATTGATTTACTGGATAGATGTTCACTGTTTATACACACAACCATCAATGGAATTCAATTAACAGTAGGAGACTAAAATTACATGTAATTTTTGCCTGACATTTTCAGAAAGTACACAGAGCTGCTCTGTGTCCATACTGTCTACAGACGTTCGTGTATGCCTCCATTTTGAAACATCTTCCAGCCTTCATGGGACATGTGTCCTCATCCACGCTGAATGCAGATGGACAAGAGACAAGGACCCTGCGATTATAGTAGTCCATAAATGAGCCTGTTAAGGCCTGGAAATTACAGAAATGTTTCTGGGTCATGTGAAGCTCAGCAGACGGCCCCCTCCCTCTGACCCATGGCGGGAGATAAGCCTAGAGGTTTGATTCCCCCCTGAGGCCACCGACAGAACCTGCATCCAATCACGTGACTGCAAGCGACTTCAAATGAAAACTTATATATATATATAAACAAACTCGCTATGCAGTTTTAGCAAATATATAAATATCGTATTTATAAAAAAATATATATATATACTGTATGTAGATCCCAGCTGTGGCTAATCAATTGTGCCGTAGCACCGTCAGTGTGGGCAGACACACACTGCAGACACACCAACACCAGACTAGACACACCAGACCACACTAACTCAAACCAGACCACACCAGACCAGGCCAGATCAACACCACACCACACCAGGCCAGGCCAGGCCTCTAGGCCTGCATGAAGGAATGTCTGACACAACATTTAGGTGCTGTTTGGAAGCATGTCCAAGTGTGTCTGCTTTCTGGGCACAAGGCCCCTCTGTGTGTATTGTGAGGTCTACCACTCTGGCCATGTACAGGCAAACAGGGATGTCTCTATGCATATAAAAATAATAACTATGACAATCTATCCATTATCATGGAATATTATTTATTATATGACCACAGAGATCATTTGATTCCATTTTATTCCAACATGCCCAACCATTAAAAAAGCCAACATTGTAATTGATTTTGTCTAGTCCAATTAAAGCCATTTAAAACCCCCATAAATAACATTAAGCTATTTATTAATGCAACGTTAGGATAAGGATAGCTCTAATGAGTTGCAATAGGCCACAATTAGATCACTGGTGTACTCCGGTCATCCAGGGGAGTTGCGCCTGGCCAACAATCCCATTACCCAAATGACTCCCTCTGCAAGCTGCACGACTATAAACCCCCTGAAAACAAGCCAACACCACTCCCACTGCCATCTAAGAAGGAATACTAAAACCGCAGACAATCACACTGCGGCAATATTTTCGAGCTAGCACTGATACACGTTACTAAACCTTCTCAGACAAATTTAGAGCAGTGGAATGAAAGCAACTAAACTAGTTTGTTTGGACGGGATGCCAATACTCACAGTGAAAACAGTTACAGTGTTAAGACCTACAATGAGTACAGTTAGTGTTAAGACCTACAGTGATACAATGGTTCTATAACTAAGACTACATGTGCTTCCGGTATTCCCCTTGTGGCCGAAACCAGCATTACAAGAATGTCTTTGTTCTCACTGGCCAAACACTGCTCTCTGCTCCACAGTGTTTTGCTAAAACTAGTTCCTCTCCGCCAGCCCCAGGGATGTCATGGCGATAGGAGACAACATGCTAACATTACACATTACTAACATTACTGTATATAGCATGTATGCTACACACCCAGGAACACCCTGCCTGGAGAATGATGATCTAGTAACCCTGCATTCACACCGCCGACGTTTTCAACTCACAAATCGCTCAGTCGCTGACGAGCTGTCGCCAAGCCCTCTATAGTGTCCAAACCACCAGCTCGGCGGGCGTGTCTTCATGCCAGAGACAATAAACGTGAGCGTTTCAAATATGTCAACAGTGACATTACGCCAAATCAAACGCACAAATGCTGTGCATTGCATGCTGTGTAAAATAAGCATTTTGGAGGGAAATGTTTGTGTATAAATACTTGTATCTTGTCAAGTATCATCTATTCCACTATGGACCACAAACAAGCAGCCAGAAACACGTCATAAATAATGGGAAAACCGGAGACCGCAATAATTAGTTTCTCGTCCATGTTTTCAACAGCGAGGGATTTTAAGATAGCCATCTAAAGGAGAGGCAGAGAACAGAGCCCTGCCATTGGTTGTCACCGGCGACTCGCTGTAAATTTGCATAAAGTTGAAAAGTTCTCAACTCGGATCTGTTGCTGGGAGACTTTGTCGCTGAGCATAGCTCCGCCTTCTGTCGCCGAGGTACGCTTGCGTCCGTTGGAAATGAATTGAAGCGTGCCTCTTTGCGAGCTGAACACGTTGGCGGTGTGAACTCAGGGTAATGATAACAGAGCTTACAAACTACCGCTTTAACGCTAACACCACGACACCCCTAGCCACTTACACCCCTAGCTTCAGTTTCACTTTGCCGCTAGAATCATTCTGGAGATCTTGAAAATGAAGGTGATTCAGGCCGGTAAACCTACAGTAGTTTGTTACCAATCAGCGTCGTAGTTTAACTACGGGCGTGGTTTAGGTGTGACGTAGGCGACTTGAAAATAACTCGTGACGAATACACCTAGAAATTATACAATGCAGCATCAGTTTTATTGGAATTTATTAGAAGCGCACCTGCTTTTCTGAATGGAAAATGTATTTTCACTCTTCTCCCAAATGTGCTACTTCAAGAGTGGATAACAAAGTTCAATCACATGTAATGTATTTTTTTTTAAAGCAGCTGCCCTCTTGAATCCATTTCAATGAACGGCTCTCCAGATGGACGTGTATTAACACACAGATATCTGGTCTTGTCAGGTTTCGAAACCCCACCTCTCGATGGCTAAACAAGACTACCGTGTCAGTGTACACACACCATATAACCACACGCGGCAAATGTTTCACGACTAGACTTCCTAGAATGTGAAAGACGAGCCCACAGCTAGCCTTTCACGTGCACAGAAGCCTCTTTCACGTGCACAGAAGCACAGCGGCAGGATCTGCGTGTACAACTACGAGGCTGTCTGATTCCTTCACAAGCCTGCGTAATGCTAGCACTACATGACTAGCTATGCGATGCTGTTAGCTATGTCAGCTATGCTAACAGCATCGCAGTACAAGGTGCATGAGACAGAGACTATTGGGACAGGTCAGGGATCATACAGTCAAGTGAAGCCCCAGTCACTTGTGTGTATGTGCAACACACACACACACACACACACACACACACGTGCACACAGATAATATCCTAATATCCTTCTTTAGTAGTTCAAGAACAAACTACCAACATAATTAACATAACAATTAACAGACAAACTACCAACATAACTATTAACATAACAATTAACATAACAAACTACCAACAGAACAATTAACAGACAAACTACAAACATAACAATTAACATAACAATTAACAGACAAACTACCAACAGAACTATTAACAGAACAATTAACAGAACAATTAACAGACAAACTACCAACAGAACAATTAACAGACAAACTACAAACATAACAATTAACATAACAATTAACAGACAAACTACCAACAGAACTATTAACAGAACAATTAACAGACAAACTACAAACATAACAATTAACATAATTAACAGACAAACTACCAACATAACAAACCATCAACAGAACAATTAACAGACAAACTCTCTCACAGGCAGTTATTAAACTAAGGTATTACTGTGTTTACCTTCGGCTTTTTAGACATGCTCCTGCGCCCACGAAGCCTCACACACCTGTGGTGCCTCTCAGCTGCACAGCGACGCCAATGAATTATGCAAATCCCCGCTCAGGGTGTCTGCTCACAGTGCCTGGCCCAAAGGCCGGGCCTGGGTCACGCACAGACAGCAACAGCAGGAGGCGCTGTGTTGGTCCAGAGGCACCCGGGTATAAGGCGATGTGGGGGGGGGGGATTTGGGGGCGTGTCAAGCTGACTCACGGGTCAATATGCATGGGCCAGGGTGCACAACACACACACTCACACAAGCACGCACACGCATACACACACACACACGCACGCACACACATATACACGCACAAGCGCGCACACGCACACACACGCATACACACACATAGTGCTAGGCATTAAGCGTTAATGTGATAGTGTGACATCTGTCACTGGGACGGCTTTATGACCCACGGCTGCACAGCCGAGAAGCTCTGTGTGTGTGTGTGTGTGTGTGTGTGCGTGCGCACACACACACACACTATCTGACCTTAGTCCATGGCCAGTGAATGTGACATGTAATGATTTGCTGCTCACTGACGTAAAACAGTGACCTCACACACCTGCATGCCAGTGGCCAGACAGACAGGATGAGACAGACAGACAGGCAGGCAGACAGACAGGTTGACAGGCAGACAGGTTGACAGGTTGACAGGCAGACAGGCAGACAGACAGACAGACAGGCAGTAAAAGAGCACCATTTGGAGCTTTAATCTGCCAGCCCTGCATCATATGTATATGTATGTATATGTATATACAGTATATGTATATGTATATATATGTATGTATGTATATGTATGTATATGTAGGGCTGGGCGATATATCAGTATATCGGACTTTTTTCAAAATTAGACAATATCGTTTATATCAATATAGTTATATTATGCATTTATTCATGACTTTTTAGATTTGTTCGTCTCTCCCTCCGTGCCTGCACTTAGTGTGTTCAGAGTGTCAAAGGGGCGGAGACACCAGAGAAAGATCACGTCTCAATTAATGTCGCTAAAAATAAAAAATGTCACATTTTCGTCGGGTTACCTGTTTGTTTCTATATGCCTGAAGGATTTAGCCCACTTTATAGAAAATACCGATATATATCGTGTATCGGTATTCAACCTAAAT
>JAODTR010077281.1:0-15105 GCA_025399935.1 Amblyopsis rosae | reverse complement strand
CGAGGACATCCACAGGTTGGGAGGGGAAGTGCAGGCAGAGAGACACAGGGACAGCCCAGGAGACAGTCATGACACTATCAAGCTCATAATAATAATGACCATTTTAATGTCAGAGAGTTAAAAACAGAGTTGGTTTTAGCCATTCTGGAGCATCCAGATTGGAGCAGCAACGATTATAGAGGAAAGAAAACATATTACACATTCTATTTTCATAGTGCACCCATCATATATATCTCTATCTATATCTAAATACACTGTGTTTGTGTACAGTATATGCATCGCTGTGCTTAGAGCATCATCTATTCCCTAGTGAGACATGGAGAGCATCACTAAACACATTGGTATGTGGGCAGAGAAGCGTCAGTGGTCCAACTGTGATGACACCCACATGCCTGCTTAGGCGCTGCTTGGCGCTGGCTCACAGGAAGCGTGTGTTCCCTACCTTTGGCTGGAGGTCTTTTCTGCCACTGAAATGATTGCAGGTTGTTGCTCTGTTGCTAGTCTGTGGCACTGTATCTGTGTGGACATTCTCTCCAATAAGGATGGTGTGCTGTGCTAGCAGGTTTACTACCACTTCAGGCAGTTTAGGTTTGTCGGAACTGATTGTTGATTGCACTGCATTGAACTGATTGCAAATGTACAGTGTACTATTAACATTCATAATGTGTTTGTGTGAAAGCCACTTGCCCGGCTACAGAATGTATTTGATATTCTAGCTTTCATACAGTATAAAACAGTACCATGATGCATAGCAATGGTGTAAATAACACAAAACCTTCATCTACTGTATACAAAACCATAGGCTACGTTTGTAATAATAACAGATTATCGCCACGAGCCGGTTGAGCTGCCTAGTACAATAACCCTTGTGAGGAGCATTCACCTAAAGAGACTTCACTGGACTTTTCATCAGTCTCGTTCACAGCCGGTCTGGTTTTAGAGGAGGCAGGGTTCTATTTCTGTGGTATTATCCCCCTCCCCATGTAAAACCATAGCCCCTGTCGAGGCCTAATCCCCGGCATGGGGAGAGAAGGGCAGGCATTTTTAGATTTATTAGTTTTTTAGCGCAAAGCTAAAGGCAGCTCCTGGAATGCAGCTCATACCACGCTGAGATCAGTATGTGTGCAATGTGCACAGACAAAATAGGATTCCAGCTGATTTGTGTAAGTGAGAGTTGGGAGAGACGGGTTAAAGAAAAAAGCAATGCAGAGACTTAGGAATTGTTCTATTCTAGGAGGCTTTACTTCATTATCAAGTGAATGTATTATTCCCCGGAGCAATGCTAACATTAAATGAGGCTTTTTTAATATGCTGGTCAGACACACCGCTGCTGGCCATGTGAGCTTTAAGGCAACGACACACAGGGGAGTAAGCAAAGCAGCTTCAACTTTGGACAAGGATTTTCTGCTTCTCTGAATCTAGTTATTCCTCAGACGAGTGGAGTGGAGTTCAGTATTACTCTCGCTTTCTTTTGATTACTGTCTATCGCTTTTTGTTTTGTTGAAGTGAACAGTGGCACGGTGCCATTTTGCACTGAGTTCAATAAACACTTCCTCGAATGACATTATTCTTAGGCGTTGGGCCAGGCTGGAGCTGGGGAAGCATGCTTTTATTAGAAAACATGAATCTTGTCAGTGGGCTGCCTAAGGAATATAGATGGTGTGCGGTTGCAGTTCAGATGGCGTTTGCAGATAAAGTGAGGTTTAATATTCAAAATTATCATAGTGATATCTATGACATTCCTCAACTAGCTCCCAGCACTTATTGATCGTGTGCTGGTTTCGGAAATGAACAAATTAATTAAAACGACAGATTGATTTTTAAGATAACATTTTTTTTTCTGCTTCTGTACTGTCATGGCTTCTTGGCTAAGATGGATGCTAAGAGGAAGGGGGAAAGAATATTTAAGGTTCTATATGGATGAGTATCCTGGAAATAATTCATATATTTTTTGTGTTTAAATAGAAAATACTCAAAAGTTTTGTTTGCTCAATTTCATTGCATTGGAACCTTCTACTGAATGATGAATTAGAGATATTATCCACACAATAATAACCATCCTATGAATCCTTTTGAATAATATTTATGGCTATAAATAATTGTGATTACATATAGGTAATCTACACAGTTGATTCAAACAACTGTATGCTTTTCCTAAACCCTTAGTTTTTTTTCAATTCCTAATCTAGCTTTGATGTATATTAGTGTGTAATTTGAGCTGCATTTAACAACGCCACAAGTAACTGCATTTTTAATCTTTATTTGACTAATTCATTTGTCCTTTTGCTGTGTTTGAAATAGATGGCCCAAATACACAGATTTCCCCCTGACAAGAAAATTCTTTGTTTCTGTGTTGGCATCATGTAGGCACAATGTGGAAATGATTGTCACCGCTGAAGCTATTAAATGTACAAAAGTTCTCTGTTATTAGCATTTACCTAATTTAGAGAGCCTCTTGGTTTGTCTTTAGGGCCTGATATTGCTAACTCTTATTTACGACACCTCTATCTCGATTCGGAACAAATTAAGACCCTCTTTATTTTATTTGCCGGATGCAGGTTTTTAATGATCTTTCACAAATTAAATAACCTTGGGGCATGGACAGGATTGAATAGATAGAGAATCACATCTTTTTTTCAATGTGATGGTTTTTCACATCGTGCTGTTTTCAGAATTGAAAAGGGCTTGTTAAAACTGTGGGCCAGAGATAGATTTTAGCCTACAAACTTCTTCAGAAATGTAAAATCTTCTTGTTTCAAAGATTAGTGGGGCTTAATGTTTAATGGAACATTTTGTCTAGTGCCCCTTAGAGCTTAGTTTGATATTAAGATAAGTCGTCCGCAAAGATCTTTCCTCAGGTAAAGCACTTGGTTACAGTGAATCATCCAGGATTCAGGCAAACTCAAACATTGTTCAAGCACCTCGATCATCAAAGATTTATGATATATGATGGTTGCTAGACAAATGATTTTCTAAAAAAACCTTTCCATAACAACAATGTTAATGTTTTAGCAACCTTGTTTTTTAAGATTGTGTTCATTTAGCATAGATTTCTTGTCCCCCACAGGCCACAAAACTCAATTTACCTATAACAACGGTTTTAATTAAAACACAAACTTTACCCAATTTGTTATGACTTAGTAGAACAGCAGTACATGCTTTTCCCACCAACTATTTCTACCCACCTGAGAGAGGAAGCAGATATATATTTTTTGCACTGTATCAGCCTTTCATATTGTTGGTTTGTACACAACCATACAATTCTTATTACTTATACTGGTGGAGCCTTTTATAATGAATATCAACCCCAGGGCTTAATGCAGTAAGACGTGTCATTGTCTTACAGTAGTTTTAGTTCTGCAGAGTTCTGCAGTCACAGTTTTGCTTTCATGTTTTGATGGGTCTTGCACAAAATAGTGGCTATGAGGTAAATGCCTAAACAAATAACAACAACAATAATAGTAATAATGCATTTCTCAGTTTTAAATATTTCAGTTAGGTTTCTTAATCTTAAACAATCTAAATAATTGAAATTCACATTTTGTTTCATTTACTATAAACAATCTAAATCTGGCAGGGTAATGTAAGGCTTCTGTACTCCACACCATAACCTGCCATGGCACAGAAGCAACAATCATATACTATATTTTAATTAAAATAGATTCAGAAATATGAGTTAAATTGCAAAGTGATAGGCTTGAAAAGATGGAGTGAGAAAAGGATAAGAGAGAGAGAGAGAGAGAGAGAGAGAGATGGAATTAAAAAGCAGGATTAAAACACTTGGTACTACTGTATTAACAGAGGCCATTGCCAAATCATCAGAGAATTACTTGGGTTTGGGTTGGATACAGTCTTCTAAACCTTTGTCTGTCGTCATCACAACAGCAATCAATGAAGTCTGTGGGAATGAGACAGTTTTTGTTCTGGTGTAGCGAATGGCTGTCCATGACAAGACCTCCTCTATTGTGCACTGGTCATTACATCACAGCCCTGTAAGCAACACGGGACTCCAGAGTGGAGTTGGAGTTGAACCTGGCACATCTCTATAACCTTTATAACGTATCTGCATATAACTGTAGATACATTATTATTAATTATTACAAAAAGCTAAATTGTTTTTAGATTGCTTCTTTGCTCTCCACCCAGACTGTTTAACTGCATTTTTGATTGAATGTGATTGGTCAATACTACTCCGGGACTACAAAGGAAACAAGGACGCTTCCACTACCAAAATATGGTGCTGCTGCCTACAGATTGTGAAGTTTACAGAGATTACATGTGGATGTGAAAACATAGCCAAAGAGACAGCTGACCTGTCTTTATTACATTGTGTCACAGGGAACCCAGCAGATTTAAAACAGTGTGTATCAGTCACAAGTGGCCCTGGGAGATAAACCCCATTTCTTGTGAGATCTCAAAGCCTGGCAGAGAATTACAGCCCTTTGCTTTTGGTGCTGGATGCTGTGCTGTGTTCTGTAAGATACTGAACAGAGCATCTCGAAAGCTGATTAACAGATGATATGCTGTTGTGTCGGGTTCAATTATACAACCCAACATGTTGCTTCTGTGGACATACATCTGGGGCTGGGGTCTTTCTTCCTGTTTGTTTGTTTCTTTGAAATTCTCTTGTTCATTATATACCATTTTACAGTGGAGCTATATTTCCCAAACATCCACCAATAACATATTTTATTCTCTTCCCGTTACTGCTCGTATGTCTTTGCTCGGCTGGCTTCTTTTTTGTGAATCCCCATGGTCTTGTGTCACTTCGTTCATTCCCTGTCCCTCTTCCTTCATCCCCTCCTTTTTCTTTGTGCAAGTGATACCGCCACAGGCCTCCTTTACCAATATTGATCTGGCTTTGGGACTGCGTGAAGACCCCCGGGGGAGAAGAGAGTCGGGCAGGCAGTAACACACTGTTTGGGGGCCTTGGCCTGGCTGGAAGACAGTCACTAGATCATGCAAACATCTGGCTGGGCTTCAGGGGCCTGTGGCTCCAGGCCCATGCTACATACCTATAGGGCACTTGCTCATTAGCTGCACTTGCATCTTGGAGCCATCAGGGAAGGTCATGTGATGGCTGGCCAGCGGTGCCCTCCCCGATCTCATTCGTTTTTAATGAGCAAACCAGCTAACCAGGGGCTGCCATTTTACAGTCACACACTGTTATGTGAATGTGCTGGAATTGCTCTGTACTCACCACTTCAGAGTTATGTGGCTAGATCTGTATTGCTACAGGTCTATTCACTAGCACTCCCTTGCTATTTTTCATCAGTATCTATATGCGATATCAACTGTATCTGGTGCTAGAGCACTTATGCCACTGAAAAGGGTATTTCTATGGAGCCAATTTCACCCACTTATGTCCTAGAGATCAAGGCCTAGATAATGTAATGAAAGGAAAGAAAACACATGTGCTAGCCTACATGCTACAGTAGGCTGTCTACACTAGCATCTTATAGTGACATTGTGGGGTTACGTTATGGTGGAAGACATTTAGTCTACCTCATATCTTCATTTATATTCCCTTTGACTGCCAAATGGAGGGAAGGCATATCAAAGGCGTCATCAAAGCGAGAGACTGAGTGGTGCATTTACGGGGTGTTAAAGTGCTTTCACTTCAAGAGATGTATCTTTGCATGATCTAATGACTGGAATGAAGCTCGTCCAAACTGATCTCAGCCTGTTCAGTTGGAAAAAACACTTCACATTAATAGTTAAAGATGGAATGAAAATAGATTAATGCGGAAGATTCCGGTTGAGATTGGGAGGAGAGGTATACATGGATCTCTGTGTGTGTGTGTGTTTGGCAATGTAGACATAAGGGAGAGGAGATATGTTTTAAAGTTGCGTGGGGAAAAAAAAAGCTATGCTTGGTAATTAGTGGCCTGGCTAGCTGCTATACTGCTGGTGCTAAAGCTCTGGCAGGAGAAGGAAGCTGCCTTGCATCTCCTGTTAATGGCCTCTTCACTGTGAGGACTTAGTTATTAATTGCATCACAGTAAACTCCCTCCCCCCTTCCCCTCTCATCTACCCAGTCTTTTATGTGGTTATGGGTGCAGAGAATACAACTCTGCCAATTTGTGTGACGGTATTAATAGAGAGATAGGATTTCGGATGGCCACTTACTGTAACGAGAGCTTATAATAGTTGCAGCAAAGGTCAGTGTTGTGACAGAAAGATCCATTCCTTTTATCGTTCTTTTGTAGGACTGTCTGTCTAGCCGGCAGATGGCTCTGCTATAGTATTCTTCCTTTTCACTGTTTTAGATTAAAACCAGACTGGCCACTAAAACCGCATTTCCACCAAAGCAATTTGCTTCCTGTAATTTACAATTCAGAGTAAACTAAAGTATAATAAATAATATTAATTTTGGCTCAAACCTTTTGCGTTTTATGACTAAAAATGCTTCAATGGGGAAATATTTACTCATTAGACTTGCTATCTCAAATTTAGAGCATTTACATACGTATAATGAGCTTTCAGACAGTGGCTGTGCTTTGACACGCAAATCATTGGAGCTCGCAGGACTCCTGCAGGTGAAAGTAAATTTCTTAAAGTGAACTGCTGGTCATGAGATTGGTGGTAATGTAAGCATGCATGTCTCTGAGGCATCACCTTTTTGTTTAACACTAGTGGCAGAATATTAAATGTCTGGTTGTTTGTTATTAACTACAACACTACTTCAGGATGAGATGGAAGAGAATGTGAAGAGAGATTTTCTGCTGAAGTGGCATTAAAGCACAGTGTTTTTACTTCCAGCCTCACTAAGAGTGTAATGGCTGTGTCCAAAAGATGTTGAGCTTCTGCACCACTATTGAGTTCTTGACAAATTACTGTGGCGCCCTTCTATAAATGGCTTTGCTTGTGTTTTATATTTTATTTAGCAAAAGCTGCATTTCCTTTTCATTGACTAGGTATTGAGCATTTTCTCTAGAAAGACTTTTAGGATTGGAAAAAAGAACGAACACCTCATGATAAATCAATATTGCATGCATTTTTATTTATTACATTTTTGTACCACTATACAATAATTCAGATTAGTCCATCAACAGTAAAGGCTTTCATCTGTATCATTTCTACCTGGATTTATTAGGAAGTCGGGCACCTACCTCTCTCTATTACTCCACTCCATTTCCTTTTTTAAATAGGCAAGTTTAATTCTTTATAACTCTGTGGTATTTAAAGTATGAAGCTATTTTGTAATACAATATTTCTAGCAATTGATTTAGTGGGGAGTCAAACTATGTCAAAATAGCAGTAACGCGAATGACAGAAATAAGTCACTGAAAAGTGACTTACTAAATTTAGCAATTATTCTACCAGAAATAGCCAAAGTTATTTAATAAGCAGTTACATTATAATCTCATATACTGTGCCTGCTGTTATTACTGTAATCACAAAAAAGAAAGATAAAATGATTGCTAGTTTATGTCCATTAATCAGTGCATTTTATCTTCCTTATTTCTGTGTTAAAATGATCTAAAAACTGTAATAGCAGTGCTAGTCACTTTAAGTTAAAGTTTTTTATAGTGTAAATTCACCATCAGCGGTCCCAATACACTTAACAATACGGTATAAGATGTACAGAATACCATTTACAAGGTAAAATGCTAAAAGAAAAGACACATGGTAAAACACATAATAATAAAAGAAGGTAAAACAATTTAATTAATAAATTAATTGGTAATAATAATAATAATAATATAGGGTAAAAACAACAGCCCTATGTGAACGCTTTATTAAAAAGAAAATATTTAGCCTACTCTTTACAGACATTACACATACAGTACATATGACTCCATATTGTTTATGATCCTTGCTGCCAACTTGTCACAGTGGTAACTAACGCCAGGGTTACTCTACACGATTAGCCCAGTTTTCAGCTCTCCAACAAGTTTTTTGAGCTCGCAGACAAGAGCCACAACTTGGGCTCGCTCCCGTAAACGACGGCCGTGTAATGTGAATTGCTTACAACACAAGCTGAGAGTGTCGGCGAAACGTTGGCGATGCGTCGCATGGCCCGTCTGCATATTTAGCAGGTTAAATATCTGGACCTGTCGGAGTCCAAATCCTGTAGTATGAACGGTGTTGTGACTGGTAATGACAGCAGGAATGACATACAGCCAATGAGAGCGCAATACAAGAATGAGATGAAAACAAGGGGGAGGAGAAATAGCCTTTGTAATCATTTGAACTGCTTGAAGAACCACGCAAAGATACTGGAATAATTAAAGTCTCTCAGTCTCTCAACATATATCCCTTGTCGATAATGCTTCATATTAGATTCACTTGACTTTAAACAAGTCTAACCACATTAGTGGTGGGAAATAGTGTGATTTAAAGAATATCTTGAGAAATGTACCGGTTCCATGTTAACGAGGTGCGAGCGCTAATACGGAGGGAGAGGCATATTACATCTTGTTTATGAGATATGCTTAGGCAGGAAACGATCTATCTCCAAGCTCCAGTTTAACTTTGTCGTGTGAAACATCTTGTGTGTGACCCCCTGTCGCCGACTGGTTATGTAGTGTGAATCACACTAGCGACGTCAAGACACCCAATTACAAGAGAGACAGTCGTGTAGTGTGTACTGCACATCCATCTAACGACTTTGAAATTCCTGTAGTCTGAACTTGGCAACTAAGGTAACTAACTAAGCTATACTGCTTTAGCACTGCCAATGTGGCAGAAAAGCACATGGACAATATTCAGGTCTCCACTATATATGGGAAACGCTTATGCCGCTGCTGCAAAGCAAGACTCAAGCAGCGCTGAAATAAAAAGTAATCCGCATGAAGACACTTTGTGAATTTCTATTAAGCTCAGTTGTTCTGTGATGTTAAGTCATTAGGCGTGGAAGAAAATACTTGGATCTGCATGTGGCATTATGGCGGTGTCTTAAGATGCAGTGTTCTTACGACGGGCTGCTGCAGCACATACAGTTGGCACATAGTTAGATCTGTGCGAAATTGCCTTTCGTGTGCTAGTAACTAGTCTCCTGCAGGGGGACATTTCTTTTTGCAGGCTGCTACCTGATTGGCCTGCTGGTCGTGTCAACCCTCCAAGAACCTGTCTCGTCCTTGTTACAAAAATAAATTGTGAGGTGTAATGTTAGAAATATTCAAAAGGAAGGGGAATGTTAGTTTAAGAAAAGGATGAATCTTCTCAGAGTTGTGACAGTTGCACCTGATGGCAAAGTAAATGAGGATCACCTAATTTACTAAACAAAACGTGAACTAACAACACACAGTAACAAACTTAGGTTTCCACAGGAGCTAGATCACATGATGGCATGTCAAGACGAAGAAACATGCTGTAAAAGCAAATTGATATGAACTACTGTAAATAGGCGAGTCCCAGCTGTGCTGCGCTGCTTCACTTGCGTTTTGCTGGGAAATCTATTCTTTGGCGCTCCCTGGTGTCCTAAAGCCCAGGCCCATTGATTTGCGCAGGGGCCAACCAGATCTCTGTAAACAGATTTCTGCATATGACTTTGCAGAATCTGTAGATAGTGGTACTGGATGTGTCCTTGTTTCTGTATGTAGTCTGCTTGTAGACCGAGTAGTATTGACCAATCGCGTCCTTGTGCAGAGCAAATGCTAGTGGATAAAAAAGCAGTTTTTTGTTCATGAACGATATACGGTGTACATATACATTTTTTCTTTTGTAGCTAGAGGACTTAAAATTGTGTTAAGTACATCATAGAGTTTAACAAAAGTTCAAATCCCCCTTTCATTATACAACAAATATATTGAATACTCAAGTTTGAATAGTTTTATTATACGTTTTTGTTACAGTAGATATCCATGCAGTGTAGCACATCTGGAAAACAGTGCTTTCCCTCATTTCTCTGTCTTCACTGTGACATGTTGAAGTAGTCTGCAGAGAATTGAAAAATTCATAATCTTTTACCTCGGATCTTTTGCTTTTTGAATGAAATGACGCTGAAATAGCAAGTCTGCCTGGTTTTTACCCGATATTGAACTCTCTCCAACAGGGCGAAGCAGAGAAATATATATATATATATATATATATATATATATATATATAAAGTCAATGTATAAAGGTATATCTTTATTCAAACACATCTACATGCATGTAATGTATTTGTTCTGCTCAGGTACCAAACATCTCTGTTGTCTCGTGTTGTATCTTAAATTGTGAGATTTGAAGCTTTCCATTTTTGTGTTCACCACATTTACCATAACTCTGTTACCAGTCAGAGCTTTTATACTCTGTTTCAGCTCCACTCAGATGGCAGTATATAGTTGGAAGGAAATAAATAATGGATAAAAAAATGAATTTTTCCCCCTCTTCCAGCCTGAAAAGTCTTAAATTAGAAAGATATGTGTGAGAGGTTCCTTTGTGTGTATGTGAGAGAGAGAGAGAGAGAGAGAGAGAGAGAGATACTAGACTTAAAGTGTGTTCTCATAAATGTTTTCACATGGAAAGATGTGGCGTTTTATCAGCAAGCAAAGGTAAGGATGTGCCTTGTTATCAGACTGAGTCTGTAGAAGCCATGTTCAGTCTGTTTTCTCCTCCTGCCGCGTGGCAGGTAGAGACGAGCAGTAAAGGTGGGAAAACCGGAAAGCTTAATTGTCTTACACCGCTCCCCAAAACACACACACACACACACTGCACATACACATACATCTTGATTGAACATCATGCTAGCGCAGTGGTTCTCAACCTTTTTTTTTGTCAGCGCCCCCCTATCCATTATCCAGGTCCCTTAAACCCCCCCCTTTCCCCATCATCAAAAAGTAGTCAAATATCCCTCAATACTAAAGATTATTATTCATACAATCACAGATGTGAATCGGTTGGAGAAGGTACAAAGCCATAACTGACAAACAAAATTTATACTGATTGGTACCATTTGTGTTGAAAAAAGTAAAAAAATATAAAATGTAAAAAGCCACAATAGTATGTATGTTATACATACCACACATTATGCAGGTTTTGAATGGAGTTTTATTGAAATTGTTTTGTGCTATTCTAGACAAACTAGTGCTGCTTTCACATTTATTTTATTCATAGATTTATTCAATATGTTGTTAATGATTAATGAATAATGTAAAGTTCACGATGTTCACAAAGCCCGATTTATAATGCCGCAGAGAGAAGTTACAGCGGTGGCTCAGCGAGAGCGACAACCAAACTCACGCGACAAAATCACGCGCTGCCTATATGGATTAAAAACAGTGTCCCCAGTTTTCCTATTATAATGCATCTCTGGCATCATACAGATTAATAGAATTCTTAAAATGAATGGTTAAATCCCTCGATTCTCTCAGCCAGTCCGACCTTGGTTGCAGAGCACAGTTTTTATTAAGTAGACCTAGTTAATAGTTGAATCTGGTATTATGAATATTTGGTGTAAAATCGTCAACAAAAAAAAACAAACGCCCCCCAAGAGAAGCTCAGATCCCCCCTTTCCAAAATATTGATCCCAGCGCCCCCCAACGTCCTCTGAATGCCCCCTGGGGGGGTCGGTACCGCCCACGTTGAGAAACGCTATGCTATAGAGGGTTGGTGGTGGGGTTTGGGGGGTAGGGGGAGGAAGTAGGTTAAGGAAAACAGCACTCCAATTTAGGATGTTTCCAGGCGATACCTTGGTTGCTCAGGGGTTTATAGGTGATGGTGGTGGGGGTTGCTGGGGAACGGTGATGAGGGGTGCAGATTTATTCCCATTCAGAGGACCATTACTGTTGACCTTGCCTTGCCGGGGAAAGCCAGAGTAAACGGAGGCCTAATAAATCACATTTAACAAGGCCAGCGTAGTGCTGGCTGGTGGTGGAGCAGCCATGCAGCTAGGACACGCAGGGTTGGATTAATCCACACCATCTCTCTACCTGTAGAGTCCGATTTGGATGATCGCTTTCACACAGATGCACAGGGACGTTTAATTGCTCTGCCGAATGCGTCTCTCCGGCTCATGTGCTTGTATTCACACTTAGGGCTGTGTTTGCGTGCGAGATAGTGAGCAGTCAAAATAGAGGGGATGATTAATCATACTCCTGTGTGTTGTTTTTTAAAACTGCGCCCCAAATTTCATTACATGCTTAGCTGGTGTCCTAGGAGACGCCGTATTTGTTCAGCAGATTGACTTGGCCGCCAATCGGATTCCTCATTAATGTGTTGTCTCCACCACATCAGTGGAGATCATCAATAATTCAGATCTTATGTTGCCGTTCTCGCAATGTAAATGTTTTCATAAAAACCTTAATATCCACGTGTTATGGCAAAGTAATAAAACTGTTTACCAGACACGCCTGCACTTTCATGCGGAAGCTCAGATGATTGTTTTATTACAACATGTTTTTTATGTTCCCAAAAATTGACAGATACAAATTACCGTCATTAAATCGCAGCATGGCGCTCCGACACAACACGGATTTCAGATATTTCGCACGCATGTATGTCTGTGGTCGTGCTTCCTGTCTGTCTGTCTGTCTGTCTGTGTGTATGTGCATAATTGTGTGTTCCTCTTGGCAGTGTAAATGCAGGAGAGCAAGTTATTCCTCCAATGTCATATTTCTGGCATGGTGGCGTGGTGTGTCCCAGGCTGCTACACTGTTGGTGAATATCAATGCAGTGTGGCGCGCTGACGGAGACTGGAGCTGACACACTGTCACACTGTGATGAAAAGCACTCTGAGATGATGTGGCGGGACTGTTCTTCCTGGCCACAGAGAGATGGCAGGTTGGCTCTCACATTCACCCACATGTGTGTGTGTGCGTGTGTGTGCAGGCGCACGCAATATTTATCGTTGTCTTTCTTGGGCGCACTTTGTGTTTCTGTGCGCCTGGAGTGCGGCATGCAAAACTGACTTGAGTTTACATAGCGATGTGGCTGTGGGGTTTGAGTCGGCTGTGCTGCTGTTGTGGCCCTTATGTCGTTGGAGAGCAATGAGGTCGTTGGCATTTTGGTTGGTTGAAATTCATGACTCGTCACCAAACTAGTTTAAAAACAATTGTTATGGGGCTTGCTAAACAGTTAGAAGTTAGCTCGTTAGTGTCACAGTAGGGTAAAGTGTTTGTTTGTGCCGGTGAAAGGTGGGAGGAATTATTGAATTATTATCATCAAGATGATGTGATGTCAAGTCAGCAGTGGGTGCCCCATGCTTAATGAGTTTGTACCTTCCACTCTACAGTACGTCTGTCATCATTATGTATCTGTGGCTGAATCCCAGTTCACTTTCCAGTCTGTCCTGGCATGAGTTGGGTATACAGTAGCTAGAGCCATCCTTACGTAAAGTTTGTGTCAAGATCCGCCTACTTGACAGGAGAGGTATTTTGATTGACATGCACAACGACCGACTACGTAACTCAATGACAAAAGTCGGACGGTAAAACTTATACAGAGGACTTTGTTGAGAAACTTATCAACACGACTCTGGCTTTTTTCTGGTATTGTACAATATATCTATTAGGGATACCAGACATTTAGTAGTCTATACTAGGCCTGCACAATTTGATAAAGTATAATTGCGATTAGTTTGGCAAAAAGCTCTCATATGTCTGTTTCCTTTGTTATCCAAGCTTAAACGTTATCTGTACTATATACACATACTGTATGTAAAAATACAATATAATAACCTGACATGCCACATGGACACAAGTCCATCTGGGAAACTGTCCATCAAAATAGTTTTAACTTTCAAAAAAATACTTAGAAGTTGATTGGATGAACCAACCATCCACCGTCATTGTTGCTTTCAAGTAGCTTTTGCTGTCACACATAAATAACGACACTGAATGGTACGTTTCTCTCAAAATGATAGCATACATTTATGCAAAATACAAAATCGAAGGCTTTTCTGCCAGCCAATCAAACTTTAATCTATAGGCTAATTAATTGGGATTCAGGAACAATTGAATATGCCCCTATATGATACAAATAACAAATGCTACATACCGCTTCTCAAGGCAGGGGAGCCTAAATTGACAGGATACCTACATCTCATTATCTGACAATCATCTTTATTATGGGTGTTGCGCTTGCATGCAGCAAATACACGCAGGTTGTCATGCATGCAATGCATGAAGATTATGTATATATAATCGCAGAATTTTGCAGTTACATAATCGCACAACGCCACATTGCGGTTAATCGTGCAGCCATAGTCGATTTCAATACCAGTGAAATTCCACGGTTCTCGATATTTATTTCTATACCACGGGGCGGAAAAAGAGAAGAAAATTATATATATAAATAAATATTGTATGTGTATATATGTATACTATCTATCTATCTATCTATCTATCTATCTATATATTTTATATATATATATATATATATATATATATATATATACTTAAATGCACATTACCAGTAATTTAAAGCTCAGTATATCAAGCTCATAATGTTGCATGCTGAGACTGCCATCAAAGATAGAGTCAAATGTCAGCTCTTCTGAGGCTGGGGGGTTATCCAGTATGTGCCATGGGGTTGGCTACTGTAATATTGTCTGTACATAGCATGCGTGGTCTAATGTCCGGTGCTCTTTCAAATCTGAAGTCTGTGGCTTTGTGTGGCCTGCTCGGGACTCCAAGGAAGTACCACCGGGACCTCCGTGACTCAGTGCCGGCATGAGAGTGCTTCTAGGTTCACCTTGATCTGAGGTATCGGCAAGCGCGAGTCGAAAAAGCGTCGGTTAAAATGCGTTGTAGTAAATTGCAACATACACACGTGAACGTTTGCAACGCAAATATGCGACATAGTCCTGCATATTTTATTTGCTTCAAGGCTGATTTTGTTTAACTTTCGCCAGGCGATTATTATCAACGAACCATTGATGTCACTTTTGACAATAGCGGAACTGTTACTGTTACTCAGCCGGTAAAATCTTTATAAGGTGGAAACTATGGCTGGAAAGTTTGAAGGCACCTTTTTATATCTTACGGTGCTGTTTTTTGTGAATGTATTATTCCCTGAAAATTCGCCTGGAACACAAAGTAGCCTACTGTACAGATATGCCAGTTTAAAATTACCGATATTTCCGTTGCGTTGCGGTAGAAATTTCTGCAGGAACTCTCTTCGTGATGCAATACGGTTTGAGGCAAACTCTAAAATGTCCGGCAATGCTGAACTCATCCA
>JAODTR010077270.1:0-15108 GCA_025399935.1 Amblyopsis rosae | reverse complement strand
CCATCCCAGCGCTCTATAATATCCCAGTGTCCTGAAAATGAGCACACACACACACACACACACACACACACACACACACACACACACACACACAGAGATCAAACTGAGAGAGGAGAGGCTGTTGACAGAGTTAATAGAGGCGGCTTTGGCGACAAACTGAGATGAGCATTAACGAGTCCGCAGTAGAATTTACCATCTCGGACTTGGAATGCCACTGCAGAATGTCAATATAGTCTCCATCTATCTCTTTGTCTTTGACTTTTGCCCTCCTCTCCCTCTTGTCCTTGCTTTTCAGGCTTTACCCTTCTATCTGGCCCATATAAATATATCCGTCCACATTTCCCTCTCATTCTGTCCAACCCGCTCCATCGAACACAGTGTCAATTCTGGTCTTTGTCAGCATCAACGGAGTCAAAACGTCCCCCGCAGACACTTTTCCTTTTTATCACTTGCTCTGCTGCCTGTCAGATGAAACAATGCTCATGCTAATGCAGATTTATATGTTATGTTTACAAGCAAATACCACAGAGGGCTAATCACCCAAACAAGAATATACACATATACATGCCATTTTGATCCGATACTGGCGTTGATATGTAGGATATTATGGTAACAGTATTATTTGAAGGTTTGTATTATATGAGGAGTTGTAGTGACAAAATAGTACTGTATGTTGTGAGTTGTACTGTATGTGAAGTGAAATGATAGAGCCGATAATTTGATCAACATATTCACAGATGATGAAAATGCATGTGACATTAGAGACTGAACGAATACAGTAGTCAGTTTGATGGTATTTGTGGTTCCAACTGCTTATTTGGAATGTCTTATTGAATATACACAGGATTTTAAAATTCTATATCGGGCATAAAGAACCTTTAATATACAATACCTCTAACAATATAACATTGCAATGGAATTATTTAAGAAATTACAGGCAAATGACAGAAAATGATATCCTTGTTCAGAACCCATGAGGTGATATTGGACGTTGTATATTCCGTCCTGTGTTCATAATTGATCCATGTGTCAAATGAATCCACACAAAAGCAATTCTAGCAGAGGAATAATGCGCCTTGGGCTTTGCAACTAATTGAAACATTTGAGTGTGGAGTAAAATAGCATTCATTTAATAATAATATTTTTTCTCTGCAAAGGCATCACTAAATGAGGCCTTTCTCTCCTTCATCACAAACCCCTAAAGGCATACCGGTACAAATATTATTTGTGTGTTTTCTTACAGTATTACGCATACTCACATGCATGTCTGCGTGCGTGTGCTATGTCTGTGGGTTGCTAAACGTGGCAGTGTACATGATGCAAGTGAAAAACAAGCCTACCCACAATGGAAATGGTTTTTAATGTGTTCACTCAAGTGTCATCACATTAGGCAGTGTGTAGGCAGCTCTCTGTGTGTGACCCAACAGTCAGGCTTCACAGCTCTATGAAGCCAGACTACCCACCTCCAGGCTAGATCAGAGGTTCAGTAGAAGAGCCCTTTCTCAGGTCACCTCTACAGAGGAGACAAACAGTGAAAGAGGCACCTGATCTCTCTGTTGAGTAGAGATCAGGACTTTGAAAACCGTGTATCATTGTTTGATGGATAGTTTGAGTCAAGGACAGCAAAAGTGATTGTATGTGTGAGGAAGAGAGTTAGGGGGGTGGGGGCTTGGTCATAGCAAATAAATACTGTGTGTATATCAGTAAGTTATTTTTTGTAGTCACATTGAACACCCCCCATTTGGTCTCTTCTAAGAACAAATAAAGATTGAGAGCACGGCTGAGGGCAAGGAGGGGTGTTTGGGTGTTGGGGGAGGAGGGCACAGGTTGTTGTTCTCACGGGGGACATTCCTTTGGCGCTCCAGTGCTTTCACTCAGGCAACTGACTAGTGACTTTGAGAAAAGGAGCCCCAGACAATTCTTATGTTGGCAACTGGTCCTAATTCTAACCCCCTGCTTCATGCACACATGCGCACACACACACACACACCATTTCCTACTTACTTACAGTAACCAAAGCACTTACAGGTGTGGTAACAAAAATATACAATATAGGGCAGGCTACTAGTGTTATATAATATATTTATATATAGCATGCTGCTCTTCCACATTATTTTGTTATTAAAACTAAGATATTTAGCGTTCCCTTTTTCAGAGCTAGATGGTTTGCCTTTTCTTTGGTCACTACTCACTAAAAGGAATACATCTGGGGGCAGATGTTTTCTCTCTAATTGGTCAGCTATACCATGGCAGTCATGTGAATTACTGCATGACATAAATACTGACTTCCTCATCTAACTGAAAGCCGAAAATTGTAGGGCGTCTATGATGCTTAAGACCTTGTTGTGATTTGTGGTGGACGACATATGTCTGCGCTGCTAATTTCAGCAGTCCATTTGATAGCTGGCGTGCATTCAAGAGGGTGGCGCTATTTTGCTGTCACTTTATGTTGTATGATATGGAAAGAAAAAAGAAAAACGGCAGAAAATCAGGTCACGCTGCAGTAAAAGTCGTCCGGCACGTCTCCTGCATCTACTGAGAAGGCAGGCAAGGAAAGTGTGTCACAGTGTGTGTCCTGTGTGTTCTTGTCTCTTAGGTCGGTCCACCACCACGAAGCCAGGCCAGGGTTGCCCTCAGGGAGCGGCAGACTGTGGAGCAACATGTGACCGCCCGCCTTCACCACTCCACGGTCGACAGCCATGCGCCCCCCCCGCTGGACGTTTGCTCTGTGCTTCGGGTGTTGCCTGCTGGTCGCGCTTCACGGGCCTTCTCTCGCCGATGAGGAGGGCTTCTGGGAACCCACACCATCCAAACTGCCCTCCTTTCACATCCCCTACAGCCCATGGGGAGGGAACCCTCCCGTGGCGGTTGAGGATGACAAATTCACCACAGATGCTGGAGGTTTGACGGAACCAGTCGATCGCGTTCCGGAGCGTTCCGGTTCTGAGGAAGGAAGCAGCGCTACTGGTGCTGAACCAACCGCCAGGACAACCCAGGTGTCTTTCAGCGTCGTGACAGAGATAAGGACAGGATCTCACTCTGAGGAGACATCACACTCTCCACACAGAAGCAAAGTGCAGAGGAACAATGACGATCTTGACTCCTCCGCACGCAGCATTGCATCCACTGAAGACATGCTGTTCTCCAACACAAACACTCCGGCAGAGATCACAGTGCGTTCCCTTCCTCTGCAGGGTACCGCGGCAACTGCGGAACATTACAGCAGGGGTTCCACGGCTCAACATCTCCCAAACAAATATGCTGATAAAGTAGAGTTGGCTGATTTTCCAAAACAGACGTTAACTGTCTCTTCCATAACATCATCGGAAACTACAGCTCCCACAGCCACGTTGTGGACGTCGCTTGAAACCACCACAATAAATCCAGGACTGGTGGAGACCACCTTAGCCAGACACCCACTAGGGTCCATTTCTCCACCTACATCCCCTGGAACCATGGTGACCCCAAAGGGAACCACTGGTAGTTTTAGCCTAAGTGCTAAAGAAGCCACGATAAACATTATTCACCGCAGTCAAACACAAGCAGCCTCTAAAGCCCAGTCAGGGCAAATGGAGGAACAAGCAGGGATTATCACTAATGTCATGGAGACAAGCAGCCAAGCAGTTTCCATAACAACCACAACTTTCAAAATTCTAGAAGGTAAGCAAAGTTTAAATCAAAATCAATAGCAATTATTGACCTAATGGATGTGATCAATCATCTGCAAGCAGGTCTTAAGGTCCTTTCAATAGATTACTACAAAATTTTGTGAACAATTCAGCGTGATCGATGAGGTTTCTGCATAAATCACAGTCCGAAATCTTCCCAATAAGACTTGAAAATGACAAGTCATGGGATATTCGATGCATCGATGTGATGGGATTGATAGGGGATGTGTCAGAACCTTGTCATATCCAGCTAAAGCCGTAATATGTGTGGACACCTCAACGCATGTACTGAATGATATGCGAAGGGGGTTGTGTCTTCCACAGTACTGTACATAAAGGAGAAAGGTGCACAGATGGTAGCTGCAAGGTTTCTAGAATCACTTTCACATGACAATGAGGGAATACCTCCTTGTTCGTGGCCCAACCCCCAACGCTGTAGCGACGCAGGAGCCCGTATGGTCTCTGTATGTTTAATGAGTCTAAAGAGAAAGCCCCTCCTTCACATATACAGAAACATCCATCATAGCAAGGTCAAAGGTCGAGCCACAAACTGATGAGTAGATTATCGGCAACCAGACAGTAGACAGAGCCAAGGGCCTTTGGTGGACAGCTACAGTATGTGTCGTCGTCTGCCTGTCTGTGTGTGATCCGTGCTGCATTAGCGTATGCCATAAAATAGGTGGTCATATCTACTGTAAATGGCTTGGGTATGGGTTGGGCATGGGTTGTGTGAGCTGGTCTATAACATCATCCAGCATATGGCACAATTCCAGTAATATACAGTAGTCCTGTTATACATGAGCTGGTGCGTGACCACTGTGCTTTATGCTGTGCTTTATGCTGGTTGCACATTACAACTCATGTTTGGTCTGGGTCATCCTCAGTGTGACCACGACCACAAGCAACGTAGCTTTGTTCACGGGACGGCAGCACGCACCCGTGCCACGGTTTGCTTGGCAGGGGAACACCATCTGTGGCCTGTATCAGTATTCCGAGTGCACGCTCAGCGAAAACCACTAGCGCTCCTCCGGGACCGTCCGCTAGCCTGTCGCTGTTCATGGATGCTGAACATGGCTCTCGTGCCATTTAGTCTCCCCCATATCTCCCTCCCCCCTGCTCCTCCTCTGCCCTGCCTCCATCCATCTACCCCCTCCCCTCCCTTTGCAATCTTTCTTGCTAACCTGCAAAGACCAGGACATTTTTTATACTGAGATAGAGGTCAGCGTCTGTATCTGGCTAGGATGAATTTACTTCCATAGCGGTGAGGGACGTTTGTGGTTATCTAAGCAGGGATGAAAAGGAAAAGGAATCCCCTCTGCTCCTCTGTAGATACCCCTAGATCGTCGATAGTTCCAGATTTAGGGTTTAGTATCCTGCAGGATCCTATTAAATGGCTGTCTCCAAAGGAAACATCGAGAGACTATAATGCAAGAGAGCCCCAGCATTATCATACATTATACCAGCATGAATGTCCTCTGTGCGTGCCCTATAAGTGTGTGTGTGTGTGTGTGTGTGTGTGTGTGTGTGTGCGTGCGTGTGTGATAAGATTATGTATATCCTTTAAATAAAAAGGATATACATAATCGTATCACTGCTGGATGTGTGAAGATTGGTACCCCTATCACATGAGGGATTTATAGTGTTGTGCATGAGGGAACTATGAACAAAATACCCACACGGTCTCTAGCTGCACCATGCATTATGTATCAGGTGGACCCCTATGAAGGTTAACTCTTATCATCGAACTAATGTCAATTATCTAAAAGACATTGAAATAAGATGGATGCTTTATTTATTTTTTTATTGTAAAGAAAAGGGGGGGAATACCTGTAATGCATCTCAGAGAACTGTGTATCATGAAATAAAATATTAGTTTTTCTCATCAACCTCTCTCCAAGGCATATGCTCTTCAGATACAGGCTACATCACAATAAATGAATATCTGCATGAGCTACATTAGTATTCTGAGCTAAACATAGCCAACATAGCCAAAGCAGAGCAAATGAATTATCAGCAGATTAATTGATTATGGGCAGGCAATTGCACAGCAAACACCAGACATGTGACATGAATAGGCTGCCTGATGCCCCTGTATACAATATTGATGGAAATCTGATTCAAATGTCGACTGAGAGAAGTAGAGTAATTAATGGATAGGAAATTCCGTTAATCTTACAAAAGCCGATATTTTAATAAACCAATATGCTTGTTTTTAAGATTGGCACAGCTCACAGAAACTGTGAAATCTTGTTCTTGTAAAGCAGTACAGGTAATGGATCATTACTTGTATTAGTAATTGTAATTTTATTATTGTTTTGGAAACAGTAATTAGTTACACTTCTAGTTACTGAAAAAAGTAATAATAAAAGTAATAATATTACAGTAACTAGTTACTGACCAACACAGCTCTTAACATACTCACGCATTCAGTCAGGACTGACAAATTATAATGTATTTTCAGAGCTAAAGGATATACAGCAGAATAATCAAACGCATAATGTATGAATGATGAGGAAAGTTTGGTTTCTACAATTTGTTTTGTAGGTATAATGATACGGACACTCCAAGTAGTGACTTTACTAACTCCCTTCTATAATTTGGCCT
The DNA here is from genome assembly GCA_025399935.1 of Amblyopsis rosae. Taxonomy (NCBI): domain Eukaryota; kingdom Metazoa; phylum Chordata; class Actinopteri; order Percopsiformes; family Amblyopsidae; genus Amblyopsis; species Amblyopsis rosae. The sequence continues at coordinate 8,836 of JAODTR010077270.1, read as the reverse complement.
TCAAAGCTATCGTTTGAATATTCGTTATACTACCTACAGTAAGATCTGCTAGCCTAGCTCTGACTGACCATTACATTCATCAATATTTGCATAGATTATTGTCTGGAAGCGCTAGTCGCTTTAATGTTAACACAGCCACCCTACTGGCATACCAATCAGCGACCAGTAGGGGTGGCTAAATGCAATTATGCTGTCAACCGTTTGTTTTGAAATGGTGATAGAGCTAGATGAAGCAATACAAACAGTTGCAGCAATGCTAATAGCTCAAAGGCTGTCCAATAGTTTCAAAATTAGCCAAATAACTATGCCCAGTAGGACGCAACAACTGGCAATTCCCAATGGAGATTGTCCAGACCATATTCACACAGTGAATTTTGGGTATGGCTAAACTAGGCTAAAGATCTGCACCCTGTGATCCAAAACTACATGTATATTTACTGTCAAACATTTAGAAGGAAGAAGACTCACCATACACCTCACAAAACAAACAAATCCCATTTAGTTCTCATGTTGAGTTAATCACATTAAGATGTGCAGTGGGCAGTCTTGTACCTAACAGATATTTCTATAGCAATTCCCTGTGGTGTGTTGTCAAGCCTACCTGAATAACACATTGTGACATCAGGAAAAAGCTAATTTCGATTTTGTGGGGATCTTCATAACTGCCAAGTGATTGCTTTGCCACAGTGCTGGCAGAGTTTACAATGTAGAAAGTGTTAGGCACATTTTTGTTGTTGGAATAACAATTACTCTATTAGTTTCTTTGTTAGTGTGTGAGTTTATGTGTGCATAGATGGTGTTTGTTCGTAGTACCCATGAAAATGCAACCTGCCAAGTCAGACCCATTCACAGCTGAAGAACATAGAAGTGTATGCTAGTGGCACAGACAAGAAATATGCAGGAGACTTTGTTTGACGTCAAATATCAAAATAATATGTAGGACATTTGTTTGGCATCAAATATCAAACAGCCCTGCATCTGATTCGGCTTCGCAAGGTATTTCTTTAGCATCAGCAATTGTATTGGTTGGTACATGTTGGAATGTCTCCATGATTAAAGCACAATACAGGCTGATGTAATTGGTTCCATACAGTAGAGAGCACAAGGACAGAAGAGATACCTAAAGAAATTCTAAATAAATAATATAGATTAAGTATAGGTTAAATAATATAGTTCCCTTAAGATGATATATACACTACTATAGTAGACTTGCAAAGGCTAATGTTTGTATGTGTATGTGTGTGTATTCCCTATTTGACTACTAATCCATTTAATTTGCTGCAAAGCTCGTTAGCTGTGCTAATTAAACCTAGCAGTTACCTGCAGATCAAAATGGCATGCGGAGTCGCAGTTGCTTCTTAATTTGGCAGAGGTAGAGAAAATCTATTGTGAAGCTGTCACTATTTCACTTCAAAACAGCATGATTACAGCAAATATGACCTTGTAGAAATGTAGACAAGACAACTGTGTTCAGTGTACTGTATGTATGTGCAACTGTTAGCTAGCAAGAGCTGTCGTGTTCTAGCCAAAATAATGTGTGGGAGGGTGTCTGTTTACAGCCTGCTTTTGCTACCTGTGCCTGTCCAAAAGGTTTGTGCACGACTGCACGTACATCCTATGCGAGTGCCTATGTGAGCCATAGCTCATTACTGTGTCTTTGGTTCAGCTGAGCCACAAAAACCAGCTGTGTAGGGGTCAACAGTGCAATAAATGATGAGCAATGGCAAAAGATTATTTAAAAAACGGAATATTGAGTTGAGGGCCTGACACGTTAACAAGGTAGAAGAGGTATTCGTTTTCATTTGCTCACAGATGTGAGTTTTTATTGGAAGAACACATTTGAACGTAGTTGTCTTTTATTACCATTTAAAGTGTGAATACTAAGTCAGTTATTATCAAACCATGGGTGACTAAATGCTTTAAGGGGATTGGAAATTAATTTCAAGAACTTTAACATTCATGTTTTTTAATATTCTTTAAAGTAATAAATTCCTAATATTTTTTTATTGTCTATGATCGTGTAATAAAGTTTCCATACATTTGCAATACTGATTATATTTGTTATAATGCTAATGCTGTCATGGTATTTATTAGTTATTGAATGAGAAGTCAGCAATATAAGCTAATACACTTTTTGTCAAATTCAGCGAATATATACTCCCATTCAGATAGCTGCAGAATAATCTGGTGTTTCTGTAAATAGGGACACTAACAAAGTGACAAAGCAGACCACATCACACAAAACTTTCCCAGCCTTGGCAATGCATTTCCAATGTGTGGGCAGAGCTTCTGAGGGAGCACCCTATATGGCATTGAAGGAAGAGGTGTTTTTGATCTAGTTCAGAATCCTTTATCGAGCATCCCTGACTCTGCCTTTAATAGTTATAAATATGCAGTAACCAATTGATGTCACTAACACTAAACCAATGAGGTATCATCTAATGCATACGTATTTCAGTAATTAAGTATCATTTTCTCTGCACACCAAAGGGAACAAGCAGTTTGTCCTTGTAACAAGTATACTGTCTCTTTAATTCTCTCTGTATGTATCTGTCCTCTCTGTTCTGTGCTTTGACTGCGGTAATTCGGTAATTGAAAATGGTTTACTTTGTTTCCTTCATCTCATCTCAAGACAGATGAGGCGATATGGGGTCTGGGTTCACAATGAACTAGGACCCCCCCCCCCTCCACACACACACACAAAGATATAAGTGAATGTAATTAGTCTACACAGGCCCATACTACTGTGCTATGGATGGCTGGCTACAGCTAACTGGATGATAGGCCGATCCATTTGATGTAACTGGGTTGAGAATATGAGTGGAAAAGATAAAGGGATATACATTCTTTGAGGGAGATTAGATAACATTTTACTAATGAGTTTTATTTTTTTCAGGCGACATGATGCTATACGCATTAAAGGCGCACACCTTTCGTCTGGATTTACCATTGTGTTTCACAGCATTACAAAAGCAATTGTTGAAACTTATACAGCCAGGTTCCAGACAAGGATAAAGCAAGACTAAAAGAAAATATGAAAGAAGATCTGAAAATATGAATCTGAGTAACTGAGCCAGTCTGCCACTCCTATACCTGGGTGCAGAGAAGCTCACATTCCTCTCTACTCCTCCCCTATAACCCTCATAGAAAGGCGCTAGCCTCTACCCCTCCCCCGACATTTTTGTGTTCTTGTGAGACGTGGTCATCGCGGGGACGTCTGTGGCTCTAAAGCAATGGCTGCACATTTGAATTGCTTTGCCGTATACAAATAAATAAATTAATAAAAAGCAAAAGGTCAAGCACTGACATGCCGTAACTGTGTCTTCTCTCAGAGATGCAGGACGAGGAGGAGGATGAAGGTGAAGAAGGTGTGGAATGGGACATCGTCACATCAGACACGCTGCCAACAACACCTGCCCCACTCACTACAGGTGAGCATACAGCCACTTGGTTAGGACTCAGGATGGTACAGTGCATACCTTGCATTGCTTTCTTTGTGCAATTCAGTCTGGAAACTCAAAGTTCAAAATTATTTGTCATAAAGGTGGCAACCAATCTGAAAAAGACCAATAAGGGGACAATCACAGGCACTTTACATAAAAGCACACAACACCTGGACTGTGTTTACTTCACTGCCATTCCATTTGGAGAAAGATGACAGACAAAGTAATTTAGTGCTATTTTCCCCCAAAAAACACTGTTGTCTTGTTACTGTTTTAGTACCTGCAATCTGTCAGACAGGAGTAAAAGAATCGGCTTGTTTACACCTCTTGCCTGGAGCCTATAATTGCTTCCAAAGGGTGGAGAAGCAAACATGCTGTCCTTTTTGAACAACTATAGCAGGCAAAATGGGGAGCTTTGCCCACACGACAAGCAGACAAGCTATTAGCACTGTGTTATGTAGCAGGTAAATGAGCAATAGGCATCATATGGTACCAGCCTGTCATCAAGAGACAAGATAGCTGGTGAAACATGTGGCTATTAACACGTTAGCTTGCAACCCATATTTCCCTGAAGCTAGCAGATGTAACCCACATTAGCCAGCCCAGAATAGCAGATCTTGTCGACTCATTTTCAAAAATAGACATGTTAAATGTGCTACTTGCTGACAGCATTCCATTGGGCCACTACTGTTGCTGTCGTGAGCATTGTGACGCACAAGGATTGAATGAGGGAATAATTGCTAGCTGCTGGATCCAGTACATGAAGTATGTTCCACACAGTGGAAAACAAATAGCGTACAGTATAGTCAGTAATACAAACCTTTAGTATACCTTTAGTTGGACCACTACAAGAGTTTGAAGTCAAACTGGTATGAGCTGCTTTTATACAAGCTTCTTTTGAATTGCTTTTCTCTGAGATGGGCCAGATTAGAAGTGAAAAGACCAGAGGCTGCTTTGAGCTTTGGTTTTTCATCTTAGACTTTAAAGAGTTGGAAATGGACGCATGGATGTAATAATTTGTAAGTGAACACGTAACATTTCAGATAAATGTGTTGAGCATTCTGCACAAGACTTTTGTTTTAGTTGTTTCATTCACGCCTTTGAGACATAGCCAGTCAAATAAAACCCCTTAATTTAATACTAAATAGGCCACAGTATATCCGCATTAGATTCGCTGATGACATCACACTTTTAACACTTTTACCCCAGAGGCCTTGGAAGCAAGTCTCCATGTTGGTGTCATATGGTGTTCTGGCTGTGTCTGAGCCCAGAGGGCTTGTTCCCACAGGAATGTCAGTTGACCAAGTATCCAATGGAATAGAATGGCCCGATTCCACTCTCTAACACACACCACATACCAAACCTATAACCCAGGCCGCTTGGCTGGCCGGCTGTTCAGATGGGACGTTTATTAACCCGGCAATAACCATGTCAGTTATTCATCAACCAGTAACATTTTCCATTCTGCTCGATAGAGAGGCTGTGAAAGAATCATCCTGGAAAATAAACAAACGGATAGATGAGGTGTTGGTCTGTCACCCCATGGTGCCCACACCCTCGTCGTATCCAATCCACTTGTGTTTGTTATGCATTCACCACTGCTATCTGTAATGACGAGATAACATTAATGTCACAAAATGGGGTTGCTTCAACAGATATATGGTCACAGTAAATTATTTTTTACGACTAGAAAAGCATGTAAAAAAAATGTTATAATTAAACATTGCTACAAAGTCTGGATTTAGTTGGTTACAGAATTCGGTAAATCACATTCTAACGTGGACATATTAAGTTGTTTACATACTGTGTGATGAATGTTGTAGCCTTTTTAATAGTATATGAAAAGATCTGTTTTTATGGACATATCTTTTGCCAGACCTACATGTCATCCCTGATGCTGTTATAAACTGAGTCCTTGCTTGTTCCAAACTGACATTCACACATCTGCCATATCTATATTCCTGGCCATATGTGTTCCTATTGTGAACAATATATGAGACAAGGGACAGGCAACCATCTTGACAATACCTGCCTATAAATGACTCATCAGGCCCTGATTAAAGACACAGCACCAGGGCAAAACAATGTCTTTCAAAATATAATCAGCCATGTATTTAATCTAGACCAAGGACACTATTACACATGAAAATGCTGTGGTATTACCTCAAGCATGATGTATAATGAAAATGTGCATTCAATGGGTGATGATTTATGCTGTCATAGGGCGTATTGACAATGATTAACTCAGTCGCCGGATGTACCGGTTTTCAATATAGTCCTCTCATTTTCTTTGACACACACCGTTGCTGTGCATGGTACAGGGAACACATTATAATCCTAGTAGAAGGAGCAACATGCATTTTGTGTTTCAGAAAATGATTGAGCGCTCCTAACATTGTCTGCTAGCACAAACAGCCCATAAGATGCCTAGCTACAAGCATACAAATGTGAGCTTAGTAGAAGCATCACGTTTCTATTTGTGCGGATCCATAAAAATAGAAATGAATAGCCGACAAATTGATGTCTTGGAATAGAAAATGTGTCCCATTTTAAGAGGCAATGGCAAACTCACCTGAGGGAGCACCCATTTGCTAAAAGTGGAGTTGATGTACAGCAAAACCAAACTTGGATAGGGTGGGGTGTGAAAAGCAGCGACAACACACACTGCAAAATACATCACATAAAACGCCTTTTGTTATCATAAAACAGAAAAGGCTGAACCACATCTATTTATCCTTGTAGAAGAACAGAATGACTTCCACAGGGTTTTATATTATTTGTGCTACAGCTGTCAGATGTTACCATGCGACATGATGCGTTCCCCATGCTTTGCAAGCCATATATAGAAAACACTATTTACCATATGTTTAAAGGTACACTACTCAATTTGTCCTTACTTGAAATCAGTGTTAGAACAACGAGGTTTACAGTAAAGGTTTGAGATAGTGTATTAAGTGGGCATGCCCCACTCACATCTGTGTTGAGTTGCTTGCACTCTTCTCTACACCTCATCCCTCTACAAACGCCCACATAACACTTTAACAGCCTATATAACAGTGCACAGCTCCTGTTGTTGTTTATGTATTCACATTTCCATTCCTGCCTTACTCGCTTACCTCACACCAATATTGTGGTAAAAAGCCACTCCCGGGAACACCTGCTAAATTTAGCTATACCTAGCTGTCACCGCGTATGATTCACTATGCTATCAGGTTAGCCTGTTCATCTTTCCCTTCGTGGCCCTCTTGAGAGGTCTGGCTCTTTATGGAGTGATGATGGATGAACCTGTGTGTGTGTGTGTGTGTGTGTGTGTGTGTGTGTGTGTGTGTGTGTGTGTGTGTGTGAAGATATAATCACAAATGGTTTCTTCAACCTTTTTTCCACCATGAAAGACAGCAGGCTTACATGTATCAAAGTTCTGCAAGACTGCAAGTAATACTTGCTATTGGCCGGTATCTGGCTATGGTTATGTTACATGAAAACGGCCAACCATGCAATTCTGTAAAGATTTGTTTGTCCCACCATCTGTGAGGCATTCAACTAGGGGTAATGGCTCACATTAACTCCCATTCCAGTTGTCTTCCAGTGATTTAATTAAATAAACATAACCACAGAGTGAAGATGAGTTTCAGGTTTTCTGCAATTTTTTTTTAAGGATTCAAATTGTCACTCCTTTGTTGTTTTTTTTTAAGCAAAACCACACCGCACCAGTCATTCCTTCACTACAACATGTCTAACACAATAATAATTAGCTGTGCTTGTATGGAAACACTAGATGTTTTTTTTTTACGTAATACCAAGGAAACTAGCACTTGTGGTTTGAAGTACACTTAACTCTCTGGTTCCTTAGTTCAACCAGTTTGAAGTTCCCTTCATGCTAGCTTTTGGCTTTCATACAGGATTAGCCATTAGGAAAAAAGCATGAGTTCATGGTTTTGGCCTGCTGCCAAATGCTTTGATGTTTTCGGTTGAGGAAATGTTAGTTTGTACTCGCATGGGTGGGGGATCACAATGGATGAACTTTAATGCTGGTATTTCTTACGTGCACGCCCAGCTACTCTAAGCATTTTCAAGCCATACTTGAGGCTTTACACGTCTAATTCTAGATAGCCTCAATTCACTTCACTCATAACCCTCCTGTTGTGGTTGTTTAATGTTTATTAGCTCGGTGTTCCCGTTCTCCCCATTAAAGATGACTTTAAATCCCTAATAATACATAAATGATCATCTAATGTGTTAGATATTTTAGCAGTTCTTGTGCAAATTACAAGTTTTGAACTTCATTGGCCTGAGTTCATACAATGTTTTTTTTTTATCTTTACTAAAAATGCATATGGATTATTTTGACTACAACAAATAGTCACTTATTTATATTCTATACTCAAATAAGGTATTTTGTGTCAACATTTCAAATGTTTAAATAGTGGCACAAAATAACATCTGTTGTGTTCCCAGTCAAAACAGACTTGTATGATTTCATTAGTAAGAACACACAGTAGGCCCATATGTTAAGCAGTATAGACATGTATTTTATGACACTTAACTATTTTAAAGAGACTAGTAATTATTTTTTAGTGACTTGGAGTAACTAATCCAATAGTTACTAATGTTTCCAACGGTACAGTACAAGCTTAGATACCAACTACTCATTAATTAATTACAAATAATTAAAATAGGTACTAGTATTTATGTCTGTTTTACTAGTAACTATTCATTAGTTACTAGTATTTATTAATTCAATATTAGTATCTAGTTCAATAATTACTAGTATCTATTCCATTCTTACTGTCAATAAATTGCTGATGAATACAACTTGTAACAATAACATTTACTTCTGTTTTACAAGTAACTATTCATTGGATGCTAGTACTTATTAATTAGTTACTAGTACTCCTACTTTAGTTACTATTAACTGTTCTAACATAAGGGAGGATGCAGGGGATGTGTCCCCCTCAATATTTAGAACAAGTGTATTTATCCCCCTCCCCCCAATAAAAACATGAAAGACGCACTGGAGCCGGCCGACAATATCGGAGTATAGTGCATTATGCATATTAACCGCTCATTGAACCGCTTGACAGCATAGCCGTAAGCTAGAATAGACCTGCAATATTAGATGTGTTAGATGCTATAGACCAAGCTGACAGTTTTGTGATTTTGACTTTAACAAAGTCTTATTCTCCAGTATTACTTTTATTAGGTTATGGCCAACATATGTCTGTTTAGCATACAGTAGATCATCCCATAACAGATGTTTAGAATATGCAGAAAGTTTTGTTCCATAAGAATTCACCAGAATGCAGAATAGTGTATGGTATATATATATATATATATATATATATATATATATATATGTGGGTATGTGTGTATCTAACACATCGACATGGTGGTCT